>CM040241.1:207143505-207172245 GCA_022545495.1 Chrysanthemum lavandulifolium
CGCAACACTCGAAATGGTCATATTTATCCTCAAACGTTTCAAAAGAACATTTTCATATGCCATTTTGAGGGGAGAAAATTGTGTGATAAGAAATATGTTGTACAATATGCAAATGAATATGTGTACCTCGGACTTAACCAACGAATCGACGGTACTAAATCGTTAGCAACTCGAAAAGACTTGTCTGGACGGTAATAATTTCAAGCTAGTTCGCTAGTAATGTAAACGTGTCTCGCAAAGGACTTGTCCAAGTAGAAAGTACCATTCGAGAAACTCTTGATAGACATGAAATCGACGGTATGACAACCTTCGAGGTTTGTCTACACCTTCAAGGTAGTTATTAGAGCTAGTTGTCACCTAAAAGTCGACAATGTAACTCTTTAACTATGCAACGTAACCGTGTCTCATGGGATTGTCTATCTTCGGTGGATCAATTCAAAAGTGCGCGCTCTTTCCTCACTGTGCATTTAACCATTAAAACTATTAAGAACATGTGGAGGGGAGTATTTATGCAAAACATCATCTCTCACGATGGTTCAAACATGTTTTCATTAACAAACCCTTTGAGAGATATTTTCACATACAAAGGTTTTAATGGCAAACATAGGTTAGTCATGGAGTTATAAGGTGACTAAGGTTAGGAATAACCGTCCTATGATCCGCCAGAGCCGGAGGATCTACCAAGGACACTACCATTAGTTAGTGTTAGAAGTTGATGAGTGTTCAAATACTCATCATTTTACATAATCTAAACTGCAAAATCATCCAAAACACTCAAAACACATCAAAATAATCAAAATATCACAAATTAGTGTTTTATGTGTTTTAAAAGCAAAAATATCAAAATCGGATGAAAAACATATCAAATTTGCAAAATTGCGCTTTTAGTCCCCAAGTTTCTAAAATTGTCAAAAAGCAGGTCCACGGTACATAATTTCAAAAGAAAAATCACCAAAGGTCCTTTTTAAATCATAACTTGTCAAATTTAGTCCTTTGGTGAAAAATATAAAAAGTTTTGAGAAAATTACAAATTGGTCCTTTAAGTTTCAAAATTGGCAAAATTGGCCCCCGGAAAATTGGAAAATAGCAACTTTGGTCCTTGCATTATTAAGCTTGTCACTTATGGTCCTTGGAGAAACTTTTCAGATTTGGCAGCAATGGTCCTTCTAATTTTCAGAAATTGCAATAAGGTCCTTGGTATTTAAAACCTTTTAACCACATTTGGCCTTGTCAAAACCCCTATTGACCCCTTCCTAAACCTTTGTGACCCCCCTGTTTTTGACCTTCCCCTTTTATTAATAACACCCTGGTCAACCCTTTTGGTCAAACAAACAAAAACCCGCCATTTTAGTCATCCCCTTCATCACCTGCTCCCTGCTATATCTCCACACATCCATCCCCCCTCATCTCCTTGTCCCCCCACCTCAACACAAGACAAATATCATTAAATGATCCCTTTTCCCCCTCACTCAACCTCACCACCTGTCATATGCAACTTGGCGCAAAAATTCAATCCACGGCCAAAATGATCCCAAGATATCCAATGGTCCAAAATATTGGTGGGAAGTGCTCAAAGTCAAGAAGAAAGAAGCTTGGGTATAAAAAAAAGAGAGAGAAGCAAGGAAGGCAGTAGTATAAATATTAGCTCTTGTAGCCATTTGAAAGGCATTAGGATTTTTAGTAGTTTTAGTTTTATATAACTTTTAGTTTTATTGTACTTGTTTTTTTTTTTATGAATGAAAGTTTTTCTGTTTTTTCATTACTGCTTATTATTGCAAATAAGCACTTAGTGCTTATTTGCCCCTTTTTCTTTATTATCGACTTTTAAGTTACTATCCAAGTTTCTAAAGTAGTTATTACAAAGAAAAATCCTAGTTTAGTTTGAAAAATCGGTTTTCCAAAATTTAATACCCATTAAGGGTGTTTGGTTTAAGCTTATCTTGGGTCTAAAATAGCTTTCTACCCACTTTGACTCTCAAAGTCAAAGTGGGTTAAAGTCTAGATAAGTTTTAAAGTGGTATTTAGTTTGGATTGCCAAGTGTACAAGTTTTGAAAACAAAAAAACAAGCTCACTTTGACCTCTGTCTTCTTGTTACAAAGCAAAGAATTAAGGTCATTGTTTCACCTCTTTCGACTTATTTTTAAGCCAAAACCTTGTCCAAAGTGCTTTTCTCACATTTTCACATACCCATCTCAACATTTGTTTAGCTTATTTGTCACTTAAGATCATTTTACTTAGTTAAATCTTGCTCTAAAAAGTCTGTCAAAACCATTCTGTCACTGTTACTGTAGCAGCTGCATAGTTTTTAGTTTTAGCTTATTTAGTTGTCCCTTTAGCTTATTTCAGGTATCTTTAGTGCTTATTAGTCCCATAGGTTAAATTAGTTTGCTTATTAGTGCTTATTTAGCTCCTTAGCATAGCTTATCAATTCCATTTTATGCCATTTTCCTTTTAGCTTAAGTTTCTTTTAAGTTTAGCTTATCATCAAACCGCTTATGCTTCCTTTTTGTTGCTTATTTCCTGCAACTCTTAGCTTATAAAGATTCCCGAATAGTTGCTAACTCATTGCTTTTCAAAGTTGCTTATCTTGTTGCTTATTAGGCTTAAATTTTGCATAAAGGGTGTTTGTTTTGGCCATCGTCTCCTCATTGTGAATAAGCGGTAGCTAACTGCTTATTCATTGGCTTTGGTAAAAGTCTTTTCACAAAAGTCTTATTTTCATCCTATAATTAAGTTTCAAAAGAAAATTTGAAAAAAAATGGTTTGCAAAAGGTGCGGTGGGATTCGACCCTCGACCTCTTGCACACCACCACAACACCACACCACATAACCAACGCCTCTAGGGTCTTTTCATGTTTAACTTTGCAATACTTTATATTTAACTAGCAGTTTAGTTTTTAAAGCTTACTAGCTTATTAGCTTATTAGTTGCTTATTTCATATAGTAGTGTACCTCTTTTTATTTTCTCAAAACCGGTTTTACTCAAAGTATTTTAAAGAAATTTTGATTTTATAAAATCATTTAGTATTTTTATAATTAAATTAGATTAAAATAGTTTTAAATCATAATAAAAATATAAAAGTCAAAAAATATAAATCTTTTTTTAAAATTTTCTTTTATCATATAGTACGTAATAAAATTGTTTTCACATTCGTAGGACCTTTATTTCATAAATTTCACGTTTTATCTTGCGCTCAAATCGTTTTCGTACATAACGCTGCGTTTCGGTTTAAGTAACGTTTTAGATAATTTGAGTTTACGTTTTAGTTAATATAGTTTATTTAAGTTATTTTATTTTATAAATTCATAAACGTTCATCACTTTAAATATAGTGATAGCGTTTATTTAATATCTTTATCTTTTAATTTTCTTAATTTGCATTTAAGTCGCTTTTATTCATTTCCTTTTTCAAGAGTGTAATTATCATATCCAATCCTTTCGATCACTATCATTAGTGATCAATCTATCGTCTGAATCGGTGTTGTACACACCATTGAGTCTCCGTGGGACTTAACGACCGAGAATCCACGTATTCTCACGATCTTCATTGTATTTGTGCTTAAGTTGTTTTAAGTCTTTTGACTTGATTGTTTACGCAGATCAAAATTTTAGCGCCGCCGGGAGGCTTTAGCGTGTGTTTAGCCTTTTTAGACCCATTCTTGCACATATTCCATCTTTTGTAAAAAGTTTTTGTAAAGTTATCGGAAAATCCAAAAGTTCATTAACACTTTTCCTAAAGTGTTAAAAGCATAAAATATTTTCATTCTTTGTTTTATCATAATGTTTTTCAAAACACCACAAATATTCATCTTTACCCTCTCACATCTTTGATTCTTCATCCCTACCCTCTGTTAACCTTTGATTCTTTCTATGTCTTATCCTCACCTCTTGGTTGTCAATGGTGTGGTGGTCCTTATAATGGTGGCAATTGCCCCGGTTGTTGCATGGTGGAATCGTGAAGCGGGTCCATCTATAACCAAGATCCCTATTCCTACCATAACACAACCGATTTATTCCATCGCCTACCACACTTTGTGAGACTCGTGATTTCTTTGTTGTGAGTATTGTGGTGGTTCACATTCGATTCGATTGTCAATCGGAAACACGCTTGTCTATGAGCGGGTTCACGATACCAATTATGACTACAACACATACCACTCACACCACATCGGTTTCTTGTTGTGAGTATTATGGAGGTCCTCACTCTAGCTCGGATTGTCAAACAAGGAATCCATTTCCTTGTTACGATTACGACTCTTCGTATCAAGACCAACCTCCACAATACCAAATGATTCAAGCGACTCCTCTTGAAACTACGATGGATCTTCTCATCAAGACTCGGGTTATTAAAAGAACTTAAGGAGGAGTCGGCTATGTCATCCCATAATCCAAATGAAAATCAATGGAAGTTTTGTTAGCGAAGAAGCGGTCGCTAAATTAGATTCCCAGTTGCGTTTGAAAAATGCATTGGGGAATCAATTGCAATAGAAAAAGCGGACAAATCTAGCTCTCGATTCCGTTTCATTCCCGATGGCGATGATGATGAAGATATCCTTGATATCTTACAATTTTATAACATTCATCAAGTTCATCGGTTGAGACTCCTTCCATGATCCATCGAGGAGAAAGACTATGATGGAATTACTAGCGGAAGAACAAATGTTAAGTATTAAACATATGTATGCTAGTCCATCTAATCTCCTCGATCTGTTGTTATCACACGATATTCCCACTCACTCTCTAAACATGGGGATGAGCTTCTTAGCACTATTCCAAAATGGAATCGTCTAGTGTTGAGGACCTTATCCCAATCCCGAGAGAGTCGCGGGAATTTCGATCATCTGTGTGATATTCCTTTCCTCTTGAGTGTTCTCAAGATCATTTTGAAACTTTCTACGATCTTAGCGACGATTGTGCTTCCTATGGAGACATCGAGTGCGTTGAGGCATCACTTCCACAACGATCTCGATCCCTTCGAGGAGTTCTCCGGTGAACTCACTCACATCAATCCACTCTTTGATTTCAAAGCTAATGGGAGAGGCCGAAAGTCTCATTGATAATGATCGTTCACTCACTTCTTATCCCAACAATCCAATAGAGAATGTTGATCACTTTGTTCCCGAAACATTCAAAGCTACTTTCACTAATCCTCTATTTGAATTCGACTATGAATTCACTTCAATTCTGAGAATCCACTCTTTGACACTCGGTTGAGGATAGTGATGAGCCCACAATGGAACAAGAGTTCACAAATTCACATTATGTGATTGATTCTCTTCATGAGGAGTTCTCCTGAACTCACTCATATCATATCTCATTGGAGTATGATTACGTGGATGGCAAAAATCATGATCGGGGAGAGAATCTCAATTTGCATATTTATGACAAATCCTTCCACCCTCCCACCGAGATGCCTTCCAAACCAAAGAGCTCTACCAAGAAAATCCAAATAAGTGCAACTGCACTTAATCCCGAGGAAGAAGATCTAGTTATGATTGTTATCATGATCTTCCTTCTTTTCTTCACCTACTTGGTGACTTCCTCTCTTCTTCACTCGTTCGGGAGTGAAGACACTATCTTGACCCGCATTTTCATTTATCATTTTGAGCCGGTTCTATGTATATCTCATCGGTGTGGAACTTTCACGTGCTTCAAATGTTTGTCCAAACATCTTTAATGAAAGTCCGATGGAGATTGTTTCTTCCACTTTGCTTCCCATGAACCAATGAATTCGGGTCGAGTCAAGCTAGCGACTCGGTAATCAAAAACAGTAGCTTAACATGGGTTTCACCCGTGTCCCACCCTAGTGTGGGAGTTGCCCCACATGTTGTATATATAAGTTTTCTAAAAATAAAAAAAAAAAAAAAAAAAAATCTTTCAAAATAATGGCCGTAGTATTTCCTTTCGCGTTCTTTGTTTCGGCATAACCGCTGGTACTTTGAATATTGAGGGCAATATTCATTTCTAAGTGTGGGGAATTCTCATGAATTTTATCATATAATTATACCAATTCCCGTTTTTGGCCAAAATTTTTTTTGGAGTAAGTGTTTTACACTTTCTCATTTGGTTATCGATCCGCCATGTTTGATAAACTAAAGGATTGGCTAATCCAGAGCAAACGGCTCTTGGTAAAGATATATCAAATCCGTTTACGACTTGCAATTTGCCCAAATTGTATGGTATTCATTCACCATATCCTAAAAAGTGAAGAGTTGGCTAGCCCGCAAGTTTATGGCTTGTGGTAAAGGCGATGGAAAATCCATAATTGGTAATCAGCTCACCAAAGATAATACCGATAATTTATCTAAGAGTTGGCTAGTCCGGAAGGGTACGGCTTCGGTAAAGACAAATCAAATCCGTTGAAAGTGGTGGTTTGCTCAAAATCACATGGTTATCGGTGTACCATGGTTCTTACTTGAACTGAAACATTTGGCTACTCGAAGTAATGGCTTTTGGTAAAGAGATTAAAATCCATTATGTTTTCTCAAATCATTGCTAGGGACTAGCAATATCTCGATGTGGGGATTGATGAGTGTTCAATACTCATCATTTTACATAATCTAAACTGCAAAATCATCGAAAACACTCAAAACACATCAAAATAATCAAAATATCACAAATTAGTGTTTTATGTGTTTTAAAAGCAAAAATATCAAAATCGGATGAAAAACATATCAAATTTGCAAAATTGCGCTTTAGTCCCCAAGTTTCTAAAATTGTCAAAAATAGTCCACTGGTACATAATTTCAAAGAAAAATCACCAAAGGTCCTTTTAAATCATAACTTGTCAAATTTAGTCCTTTGGTGAAAAATATAAAAGTTTTGAAAAATTACAAATTGGTCCTTTAAGTTTCAAAATTGGCAAAATTGGCCCCGGAAAATTGGAAAATAGCAACTTTGGTCCTTGCATTATTAAGCTTGTCACTTATGGTCCTTGGAGAAACTTTTCGATTTGGCGACAATGGTCCTTCTAATTTTCGAAATTGCAATAAGGTCCTTGGTATTTAAAACCTTTAACCACATTTGGCCTTGTCAAAACCCTATTGACCCTTCCTAAACCTTTGTGACCCCTGTTTTGACCTTCCCTTTTATTAATAACACCACAATCAACCCTTTTGGTCAAACAAACAAAACCCGCCATTTTAGTCATCCCTTCATCACCGCTCCTCGCTATATCTCCACGCATCCATCCCCTCATCTCCTTGTCCCCCACCTCAACACAAGACAAATATCATTAAATGATCCCTTTTCCCCCTCACTCAACCTCACCACCTGTCATATGCAACTTGGCGCAAAAATTCAATCCACGGCCAAAATGATCCCAAGATATCCAATGGTCCAAAATATTGGTGGGAAGTTCTCAAAGTCAAGAAGAAAGAAGCTTGGGTATAAAAAAAAAGAGAGAGAAGCAAGGAAGGCAGTAGTATAAATATTAGCTCTTGTAGCCATTTGAAAGGCATTAGGATTTTTAGTAGTTTTAGTTTTATATAACTTTTAGTTTTATTGTACTTGTTTTTTTTTATGAATGAAAGTTTTTCTGTTTTTTTCATTACTGCTTATTATTGCAAATAAGCACTTAGTGCTTATTTGCCCCTTTTTCTTTATTATCAGCTTTTAAGTTACTATCCAAGTTTCTAAAGTAGTTATTACAAAAGAAAAATCCTAGTTTAGTTTGAAAAAATCAGTTTTCCAAAATTTAATACCCATTAAGGGGTGTTTGGTTTAAGCTTATCTTGGGTCTAAAATAGCTTTCTACCCACTTTGACTCTCAAAGTCAAAGTGGGTTAAAGTCTAGATAAGTTTTAAAGTGGTATTTAGTTTGGATTGCCAAGTGTACAAGTTTTGAAAACAAAAAACAAGCTCACCCCGACCTCTGTCTTCTTGTTACAAACAATGACCTAGGTCATTGTTTCACCTCTTTTTCCGACTTATTTTTAAGCCAAACCTTGTCCAAAGTGCTTTTCTCACATTTTCACATACCCATCTCAACATTTGTTTAGCTTATTTGTCACTTAAGATCATTTTACTTAGTTAAATCTTGCTCTAAAAGTCTCAAAACCATTACATCATCTTTATTCATAGCAAATGCATAGTTTTTAGTTTTAGCTTATTTAGTTGTCCCTTTAGCTTATTTCAGGTATCTTTAGTGCTTATTAGTCCCATAGGTTAAATTAGTTTGCTTATTAGTGCTTATTTAGCTCCTTAGCATAGCTTATCAATTCCATTTTATGCCATTTTTCCTTTTAGCTTAAGTTTCTTTTAAGTTTAGCTTATCATCAAAACTGCTTATGCTTCCCTTTTTTGTTGCTTATTTCCTGCAACTCTTAGCTTATAAAGATTCCCAGAATAGTTGCTTAACTCATTGCTTTTCAAAGTTGCTTATCTTGTTGCTTATTAGGCTTAAATTTTGCATAAAGGGTGTTTGTTTTGGCCACTGTCTCCACTGTTGTGAATAAGCAGTAGCTAACGCTTATTCTGTTATTGGTAAAAGTCTTTTCACAAAAAGTCTTATTTTCATCCTATAATTAAGTTTCAAAAGAAAATTTGAAAAAAATGGTTTGCAAAAGGTGCGGGGGTGGGATTCGACCCCGACCTCTTGCACACGACCACAACACCACACCACATAACCAAGCGCCTAGGGTCTTTTCATGTTTAACTTTGCAATACTTTATATTTAACTAGCGCTTCGGTTTTAAAGCTTACTAGCTTATTAGCTTATTAGTTGCTTATTTCATATAGTAGTGTACCTCTTTTTATTTTTCTCAAAACCGGTTTTACTCAAAGTATTTTAGAGAAATTTTGATTTTATAAAATCATTTAGTATTTTTTATAATTAAATTAGATTAAAATAGTTTTTAAATCATAATAAAAAATATAAAAGTCAAAAAAATATAAATCTTTTTTTTAAAATTTTCTTTTATCATATAGTACGTAATAAAATTGTTTTCACATTCGTAGGACCTTTATTTCATAAATTTCACGTTTTATCTTGCGCTCCAGCGTCGTTTTCGTACATAACGCTCGTTTTCAGTTTAAGTAACGTTTTTAGATAATTTGAGTTTATGTTTTAGTTAATATAGTTTATTTAAGTTATTTTATTTTATAAATTCACATAAACGTTCATCACTTTAAATATAGTGATAGCGTTTATTTAATATCTTTTATCTTTTTAATTTTCTTAATTTGCATTTAAGTCGCTTTTATTCATTTCCTTTTTCAGTAGTGTAATTATCATATCCAAATCCTTTCTGATCACTATCATTAGTGATCAATCTATCGTCTGAATCAGTGTTGTACACACCATTGAGTCTCCGTGGGACTTAACGACCCGGGAATCCACTGTATTCTCTGATCTTCATTGTATTTGTGCTTAAGCTGTTTTAAGTCTTTTTGACTTGACTGTTTGGCGCAGATCGTAAGTCCTTAGGAATGATTGTAAAAGGAGAAATGAGAATCGGAGAAAGAAGGAGTTGAAGAATCAAAAGAAATGTAAAGTAAAGGGTGAAAAGCGACCTCCGCATTATTCAACTTAGGGCGGACAAGGGTTCAATTCATATACTCTTGGTCGTCACTCGGTGACACCGTATTGAAGATTAAAAGTCGTCATGGATCCAAAGGACGCATGCACTAAACCTTCTTAACCACTCAAGTTTCTCTCAGCGAGCGTGTTTCATTCTCACAAGGAACCCTACGTATACTATTGGCTTTCTCTTAGAGATCATTGGTATTGAAAAAGAGACCCTCTCCTAGTCTCCGCTCAGAAAACCAAAAGCACTATTGAGTCTAGAGCCACGAGATTCATCAAAAGATCTCTTAGGAACACTTGACATTTAATCACTTGATGATCAACAAATAAGATTATCGGTGGTTCATATTGAGTCCTTCACGGATCTTAGCAATCTGTCGAGAACATTTATGAGAGGTTCACATCATGATCCTCGGTGATTGAATGGAAACTCTGCCGTGGTCAACATCAAAGCGACCGACAAAGCATGTCACCGGTAACTCCCGTGGATTACGCGGTGTGTGTCTCAAACGGTCTGATCGTGAGGTGATGCTTGGTGTACCTCGACTCATCTCGAATAGATGTACTTCGGTACATCGCGTTATCTCACTTGTGGGACTCCAGTTCAGAACGGCCTTTGTAAGAATTAGAGTTGTGTTTTCACACTATCTTTGTTAACACTCTCAAGTTCAAACTTGTAAGTCTGGAAACCGCTTATTACTAACCGTTTGACATGTTTTCTTCTTATGGAAGCTCGGAGCGGGATGATCGTCTTGATTCTTCTCATGCTCACGCCAACTTCCTCACTAATGGAAGTTCTATTCGAATGCATCTGTGATCGAATGATTCTTCATCATTCAAAGAATCTACAAAGTCAAAGACTTACGAACTTCATCGGTATTGATTTCCAACGTCAAAGGCGTGTGAGCATGTTGAAGAATGGCGTGGAACACCGGAGCAGCGTGAAGGATACCGAAGCGGTGATGCGAACAACAACATACTATCACTTTCACCACAAAGAACAATGATCAAAGAACAAAGTTAAAGATGACGTCGAAGCATAAGCTGTTCAAAGATAACTATCTCTACACTGGGGAGATTGTTCGAATCAAGACAATTCCTCTCACAAGAAAGAAGATTGTCGAAGGCGTCACGCTACTATTACATCAACGCCTTCACCGTTTACATTCATATATACTTGAGGGAGATTGTTGGAATCACTCCAAACAAGATTTCAAGTATTTATATTTCATATGTAATAGGTAGCTTTATTATGGCCTTTATGTTTGTTTAAGGTCAAGCTTATGTAGAAGGCCCATAAGCTTAGGCCCAAGCCCAATAAGGAGGAAGGAGAGGAGTGTTGCCTAGCTCCTTGCCTATATAAACTATGTAATAACCCTCACTGAGGGTTGGTTGTTCAAGTTTTCTTTTCACATATGCCTCACGCCTAAACCGTATCATTACTATTGTGTGTATGTGTGATTTACTTGTTCATCCGCCTTCATCTCTTTCTCTATAACTTGTGTTTGTAAAACTAGTGACCTAACAGTGTGTCAGGTATCAACCGGTACTACACAGGTAGCACTAGGGCTACAAACCTATGCAAGTTGGCGAGTATGGAATTGGGTAAACGCTAGTCGACTATAATTCAACTAGTGGAAGTCTACTAAGTCGATTTATGGTTAACTTTAGGGACGAACCAAAGGATTTTGACCATTTGGTTTCCTTGGTTAATCACACGAGAAGAGGAAGGGAGAGATTTAGGGATTAGAGGATTGGTTGTGATTCTAGGTTAGGTTGTGTTTGTATTTATAGGATTACAAACCATTTCCGTATTGCACTAAAAGTCCCTAGAACTATCCTACAAGTATACAAGTTTGACAAAGAGCCAAACCTCCCCCAGGGAGTCGGTCGAATATGCACACCCATCAGGGTTTATGGGTTTGCCTTTTATAACTTATATATTATCCCAGATAAATATATTGTTTTAAGATAATAACCGTTTTTCCCCGGATAAATTATTAACTTAAGATAATTATCGTTTTACCCCTCAATGAAAATACTACAATATTTTCATCCTCACAACTCTTATATCATTTCATAACTCGTTTCTCATTTCCACTTGCCTGCTCTATTTAATGTGCACTGGTGTGACCCTTCAGCATTTTTGTGAAGGCTAGTTGTGAAAGTAGTTGATTCTTTGCACACAATCCTTTCAGGATGACCGTGAATGTGCATAAACGTCAAAGTTCTTAGCACCAGAGGAACCCCCGTGATGTGGGAGCTTTATGCCTTTTAACAGTCCATGAAGGCTTGGATTGGTTCATTTGGCCTTCTCTTGATACTGTGGATCTCTATAGGATCTTTGGCATACCTTTTTTGTTGTGAGAATTCTTCTAAGAACTTCCTGCTAAGCTCCTCAAATCTATCCACACTCTATGTTTCTAAGTTATCAAACCAGTTCCTCACCGCACCTTCTAAGGTTTGGCAAAACATCTTGCATCACACCGGCATGGGCCACTCCTCCGATTCGGCTGTAGTAGAGAATATACTAAATGTGATGCTCCAAATTCTTATTCTTCATACACGCAAATGTTTAGTGGTAGTTTTGCTCTCTGGTAGTACGCAAAGTGCGTGATCCGAGTGGTGGACGACATGGGTTTGGGTTGTTTATAAGTCTTGCTCAAATCATCGGAGGATTCGAAGCTACCTTCGGACATGCTTTCATCCCTCGATCATAACTTAACTTCCTTCGGAAGGCATCGTGGAATGGGTTTTCTAAGTTCCTCCAACATTTCTAGTCTTGGACTTCATTCACCCTTGTGGACGTTCCAGCAGGCGAGCCTTGAGCGTACTTCTTCATCCCGAGGTACTCCTTTGGCACTTTCGAGCAGACCGAGTCCTACTTTGGTTGCTCTCCATCCAAGAGGCTCCATCGGAGGAGTTACTCGTAGTCCGTTTTGATGATGCACTTCCTCGAGAACTTCCAGGACCTCCGGTCTTGGAAACCCGTAAGAGAGCCTTTTCGGAATTCCCTTCCCTTTACTTTGATGGTCAAGCTCCTTGATCATCGTCCTTAGCACATCACCGTTTTATTTGACAAAGGCGGGAGAGGGTCTTTTGTGAGCATGTTCGGTGGGATGAGGGGTCCTCCCAAAGGAGTTACCGCGTCTCCTTGTACCTTGATGCCCAAGTTTTCACCTCCCTCCTGATAAGAATACCCCATACGCCCAACTAGAACTGGTAAACTGAAACAAGGGTCCCAGGGATGGTGCCAAAACGTTTAAGAATTTTTTGTAACTGATCTTAGCTTCGGTCCTCCGGAGTATTAGGGTTTCTCCTACGTCCCTTAGCTGAAATAAGACAAAGCATTGTTAGCTCGCCTTAGGTGTTGAATCCGAGACCAAGCTCCGGTGTGAGAATAAGTATATGGTTGGTATGATTTTAGTGAGATAAAGTAGCGAGAGAAAGAATAGTAAGGAGCGGAGTGTGTGTGAGTTTGTGTCGCTCATTGGGGTGAAAGACTCTATTTATACTACCCGATACATGCTCAATGACACGAGGATTGTGGAGACGTGATTGTCGTTTTGGTGAAGCGTGACAATCGCTACTAGGCACGAGCCTTTGCTTCCGGGGCTCGGGTTGTCGTAACGTCCTCAGAGTTTATTGTGGAATAGAAATTGTTCCATCCGTACCTCGTCGTACATATGTTGTCATTGTTTGTTCATCGAGCTCCGGAGGGAACGCTACTTCCTTCGCCATTGCATGCGGCTCTAGGGCAACCTTCGTTACCCTAGCTACTCTGGAAGATTGTTCAGCGATGAGTAATTATTCCTTAACTTTCCGAGAGAAATGCTCGATCAAGATAGGTTAAATCCTTCAGAGGTATCGAAGGGCCTGCACTCATCTAAAAACTCATGTTACATCATATATATATATATATATATATATATATATATATATATATATATATATATATATATATATATATATATATATATATAGTAGGATCTAGAGAAGTAAATTAAAATAAGAAGTGGTGAGAAGTGACCAAAACCACATATTTGAGATGCAACGACCTGCATTAGATGCATTTTTATTCATATAGATGCAACATCTTGAGTTTCGAAAGTTAATTTGATGTATAGACGATGCAAATTAATTTTCATGATTTTGACACATGCAGAGGAATAAATAACAAGAGAAATCATGAAATGCATCTAATATACGTATATGCATCTGATTAAAAGCTAGAAAACACATTATGATGCGTTATAATGCATCTAAGATTATAGGGATGCATCTAATTTAGGTCGGTGCATCTCGGATTTGCGGTTATAGTTCTTCTTATTCCTTTTTATTTTAAGTAATCTTCTTATTTGATCCTAACTATATATATATATATATATATATATATATATATATATATATATATATATATATATATATATATATATATATGTGTGTGTGTGTGTGTTTTTTTTTTTTTTTTTCTTTGGTAACCATGATTTTCAACCTTTTGCATCACATATTTTACTTCATGCACAAAATATGTTGCATGAAAATCACCTCTCTTGTGCTGAATACGATTCACATATGTACATGTAGTCATTACTCATTAAGAAGTACCCCTCAATGGATTTGACATCAAATTAAATGATTAGATCCATGATAAAATTATTTGCACCTTTAGCTAAATTTTTAGAATTTTCTACGTAGTTTTCCAACGACTTTCCTATACATAGCACAATAAAAGAACATATCAGCATATACCATCTTAGTGTAGATGGCTTGTGTAGTTGTGTTTCTACACTAGAAGCTAGTCTAAAAACAAATTTTTCTAAAGGCGGGTTGATCCGGCCGGTTAAACAATGAATCGGTCTGGAAGCCGATTTTGAGAAGAAAAAAACCCGGTTAAACCGTGTACCGGAAGCCTAACTGGGTCAATTAATTAAAAAGGTGGTTATATACATAGCTTAGTTTATTTTGCAAGAATTTCATGTCATATACATAGCATACAATTATCAGTAATGACCTTAAAACTTAAAAGTAAAAGAGGGAAGAAAAATGTTAAATCCTCATGACTCATTCTCGTTTAACAATTGATAACGACTGACAAAATATAACATTTTTTTTTTCTTCTTTTCTCATAGTCTTCTCTTGACGATTACTCGAGTCATAGTCTACTTCAGCATCAAACAAAATTGAACCCAATCATTAAATATCGTGTAATAAGACAACAATGGTACGGTAAGTCGGGTTGATAAAGTTTGGTGTCTGCTCATATGATTGACTGGATTCGCTATACAATAACTATAGTCAAAGCGAATACCTTGTTCATGTTCATTTGGAAACCTGTTATATATTAAACTTGGAAGCTAAGTTAACAGATACAGATGTGACTGGCCCTATATGTGTATGCAAATGGTTGCTCGCTTACAGGAGATTGCATGTGCCCCACGACCATCCCCACACCCCATGGACCCTACCCAAATAAATAAACATAGTATCAATATCCACTAACAAAACCAGCTTAGATCATTAAATCGTCCCATGAACCCATAAAACAATTAAGAATACTCTCTTATTCATATTTAATTTACCGTATGACTCAAAATTACATCACATGCAGGTGATTTTCATCTTTGGTAGCCTCTAAGGATGCAGACATGCACGCGATCGACCAAAACCATTGCGAAAATTCAATAATGAACGAACAAGATAAATATAGATTAACGAAAAACTTATGTCCGATGTTTTTATACATATGGTAAACTTATGCGCATATTCTCAAATTTTCTTTTTGTAGTTACGCATAGCTAGCTTAGAAACAAAATTTAAAATTGTAATGGCAATACATATATTTTGTCTTCTGCTTCTGCCGTCAAAAACTATATTTTTGAACAAATTTTAATTTAACAAATACCAGCGTAATACTATCGTATCATAATCAGTAAAGTCAAACCTGTTTATTTCTGCCCAAAGATAGGACAAGGAGGCAGAGACAGAACCAGAACACAAAATCATTTAAGTGCATTTAAGGAAAATCAAACAAAATACATTTTTTGAAACCGGGTGATTTATAGAATATCAAGTTTTTTTAACAAATTTAATACTACGACACAAAAATTGATCCTCCGAGACCCAACCTGGTTCGCCTATGACTAGGAGAAAATAAATAGTTAAAAGCATGACATGCAAAATCCAAATATACTTAATATAGTTTAATGAAGGACCAGAATCATGTGTTTTGTTCTTATATTAAGGATGTATACAACTACACATGACAAATAAAATCTTTATTGTTTTTTCTTCTTATAAATAGACACGTACTAAAGCTCAAATAAAGATCTCATTACAACATTTTCTATAACATTTCAACTTTTATTTCTTATAAAATACAGAATATGGAACATGGGGAAATATCAGTAGGTGACTTTACAAGTACCATGACACTTACCCGTGAGGGTGGTGAAAACATACCGAACGATACATTCTTCCTCGACTACAAAGACCAAATCCAACCCTTATAGACCACCCGTTAACAAGCCTTCCTGTCATTGATCTTTCCTTATTAAATGATCCTTTACTTAGGTCTCGAGCCACCAATGAAATTCATGCTGCCTGCAACAACCTCGGTTTCTTTCAGGTATATGTTCATGCACAAGCAAAATGCATCATGTTATTTAACTCCAAAGTTGGGTATCCACTGCTTTCTTGGAATGAATGTTATATATGTTGGCACATCCAACGACCCAAACTTTCTTTGAAATTGTTCAATTTGGTTCATAATTCCATTTTTGTTAGAAATTTGATTTCTAAGTATCTTTTTAGAAAGGTTTGAGCTGTAAGTATTTACTATTGGAACGAGAGCATAGTGAATGCCCAACACTGGCAAATTTGGTATTTATGTTTTTTAATTAAATAACAAATAAAATTTGTGTGATTTGAAGGTGGTAAATCATGGAATTCCTATTTCGGTTATGCAAGATGCTCTAGACGTTGCCACTGAGTTCTTTCATTTGCCAAGCGAAGAGAAGATGCAGTTTGCTTCGGCAAATGTTCATGAGCCAGTTAGGTACGGTACAAGTATGAATCATGTGGTAGATAAAGTGTTATGTTGGAGAGACTTCATCAAGCATTATGCAAATCCAATACCAGAATGGATCCATTTGTGGCCTTCCACACCTTCAAGTTACAGGTAAAATTTTCATCTACTTCAAATACATATGCTAGCAAGAAGATTAGGCCAAAGAGAAGATGTCAATGTTTCTATTTCTATTCAAGGTCGTTCAACGTGTTCATTTCAAGGAAAAAAAAAAAAAAAAAAAATTAATTGCATGTCCATATACTTGATGCTGATAATTAGTAAAGACGGTATCATGTAATCATCATTTATTTTTTCTACCATAAGTACAATTTTCGTTATTCAAGTGTCTCATTAGTCAGTAATACTAATTGCTTTATTTGAGCAGAGAAAAAATGGGAACCTACGCGAAAGCAGTGCACACATTGCAAAAGCAGTTGATGGCAATAGTTCTTGAAAACCTAGGCTTGAATGCTAATTACTTACACGAAGACATTGAGGCAGGGTGTCAAGTCATGGCTGTGAACTGCTACCCACCATGCCCAAAGCCCGATCTTGCACTTGGAATGCTACCACACTCTGATTATGGAACCATAACCATTCTAAACCAAAACCAACAAGGACTCGAAATCATGGACAATGATAAGATATGGCATCCGGTACCATTTATCCAAGGAGCATTAATAGTTCAACTAGGGGATCAGGTTGAGTTAATAAGCAATGGTAGACACAAGAGTACCATTCATAGAGCAACTGTTAACACTGAAAGGAAACGATTGTCGATTGCGAGTGTTCATAGTTTGCCTATTGTCAAAAAAGTGGGGCCCGCACCGCAACTAGTAGATGAGCAACATCCCATTGCTTACAAAGAAGGAAGCTTCAGTGAATTCCTTGATTATATCTCTGTCAATTGTCAGCTAGAAGCTAGATACATTGATACAAAGAAGATTATGTGAAAGATGGCAATTGAAATACAATACGGACACGGGACATCTGTCAAGGAAGTGCTTAATCGTATATTATGTACGCAGAAACTTAAGAGTACTGTTACGGTAGTTTAATTAGAATATACAATCAATGACACAAAGCCAATAATGTTTAACAAGTGCATCCAACATACTTGTGAAAGAATTAACATAATGCATATTTATCATTTATATCAAATGTTCTACTTTTGTATCGTTTAGTTGATCAATTTTACCCAAAGAATGCACACGTCTTCAGCAATTTCTCTTATTTTAAAATAACTATCACTAATGCATGTAAGAATCGTGCGATCTTAACAAGTCATCACTTCTGATTTTGGTGACAAATTAAGACGTAAACGACAAATATTTTGTAAAATCAGCAACTAGGGAAGGTAATTGCCACCTACAAACAAGCACACTTCTAAAAGGGTGTTTGGAAACTGGAATTGCATATTTTTTTCTGCTTACGCTTCAACTTTTAAGCAGATATACAGCTTGTAATATAAATACTTCAAAGAAATAGTGTTTAGATTTACTTATGCTTTTTAAAAAATGCAATTAGCATAAATGAAAATACAGAGGCTGCCCCACTTGATATTTAATAAAAAAAAGGTTTTAGGTTAGATATGATCATATGAGGGTAAATAAGCATGTTCCAACCTGCTAAAACAAGATTACTTATTTTGTTCATAATAAGGGAAGCAATTTGTTCTATTCAGCAACCGCTTAAACACCTCTACAAACCTAAAATTTTAACCACAGATCGAGCTTTGTGGGATACAAATATTCTAAAAATTAGGCCAATATTAACAATGAAGCATACCAAACATTGTATATAATAGTTAACCAGAGGCACTAAGAATTCTTGTCAAATTTGTTTTAAACTGTTACTAGTTACTACAGTTCGATCACCTTTCATGTTAATCCTAAAATGGTCAAATAAGTCTAAAATAGATATTATATCAATCAAATCGAAACGGGTCACGGAATGCCTAAGTTATACCTAATACATCTAAGTCGAAACACCGCACTCTTTTAAGTAAACTGAATAAAGAAAAACTCATCCATTTGTAAGTATTATATTAATCAAATTTCTTCATAATTAACATCTCAAATTACATTGTAATAAACTAGTATTCGTCTAATTAGCATAATCTACATCTCCGCAACCAAAAAGTGAATCAATTAACATAAAACTAAAAGGTTATGTTGTCACGCATAATCTTCAACTTCCTTAGGCGAGTGCTCCTCACGCGGTAAAAAAGCTAGTGATGTGTCTCAGGTTCAATTCATGCCATATGTAAACAAGCTAAAGTAGCCACACCCATCTCTTAAAAATAGAGGGCTTTACGTGGTTTAAGTCCGTGTAGCGATGTGTTCAAACCTCGTGGATTAGTTGGCCAAAAGGGTCACAACCCATGGTTAACAAAAATAATAATACACATATATAATTTTTTAACTTAAATGGTAAAACATAATTCCACGAAAAGTTCAAACTTAAAAGGCTTTAGATGGAATTTTGAGTACAATTGTATCTAGAGACATTACTTGCAAAGATACTGTCATCATCTAGCTAACATCACTAAACTATAGTAAGCAAACTTATATCCTCGCTTAGCCCGTTGAGCATGCTATAGCAGTGATAAAGTAATTACCTTGTATTTTAACATATTGACCGCGTAACTAAGGATGTGTTTGTTTTCTTAATAAAATCACTTAATACCTCTTAATGGCTTATAAATTTAAACCGTTAAGAGCTTTTGACAATTAAGAGTGTTTTTTCCTCTCATGTAGATGCGTTAAGAGGTTTAAACCTCTTGCCCAACAATGCTTGGAAGAGGATCTTAATACCTCTTAATGATATATAAACTTGTATTTTCGTGTTCTAATCATTTAGACGTTTAAAAAAACAAACAACATTAATTTATTCATATTCAATTCGAGTTTTTCGCAATAGATTCGGATGTGCGAATCAGATTGAGACTCGAGACCTCTTAACAAACAAAGAACACTTAAGTAAAAGGTATTAAAGGAAATTGATAGGTCCAAAGTATTATAACCCAAGGAAAAGAATTTTACAAATGCATGATCAATCTAGTTTCTACAACCATTTGATTCATAGGAAGTCATGAATGAGTTGAGCCTTAACATATAAGTTAACTTGTTTACATTAACATTAAGAGAACCCGAAAAATCGAAATAAAGAAGTGTCTACAAACCACCATTTTAGGATAAAAATATGCTCCCAAACTGACAAACGTATAATCGAATTCCAAGCATTCATTATATAACAAATGATTCTATATATAAATTACAACCATAAGGTTGTGATTAAGCATAATATTTATAAAAAACTAGTATTTAATAAACTCATTATTTCCATATTTATTATGGATATGTAATGATTATAATTATAAAACATGTTAAACATAGAATGTTTCATGATAATTAATTGTTTAATTTGAATTATGGTAACGTTAATCACAACTCATAGAGTTGTTATTAACAAAACCCTAATACAATTATACACAAGTATAACGCAAATATCAAAGCCTATCATGAAACCTATCAACATATTTTGCTATCTATGGAAAGAGTTTGGGCAGCCTTAACAAACAATAGCAATGTAAACTAACATGTAAATTTGTATATATATATATGGTAATATTTAAGCTAATACTTACCTGTTTCCCTTCCAAATCTTAATTGAGGTTTCTCATCTTCTTCTTAATTCTTCAATGCCTAGGGTTATAAATATGCTTGTAGGATAAGTGTGTGTATGTTTTGAATCTCTTTCACTAAATCAAAATCTTGGAATTGAAGAGTGAGAGAGAGACTCAAAGCAAGATAAATGCCAAGTGTGTGTGGCCAACTCAATCCAAATCTATATAAACAATGAACAATGTTAAGTGTATTAAAATGTCAGTATTTATACTTTGAAATATAATATATTTTTTTACTGATGAATCAAATTTAATGCATGCTTTCTAAAACCAGTGTGCATTGTTCTTTCTAATATTGTGGGCTGTTTTGGTTTTATGTGAAGTATGCAATGCGTGCGTTCACAACAAATAAAAAGCATGTATATATAAATATGAAAATATTCATTTATCTTACCATAGCCCATAGGTAGCTGGAACATTGTACGGGTGGATTAAATACATACCCATGGTATTTCGCCAAAACCTACAAACCTTATTCAACTACGGAGTATTATTATTAGTCACATGCATGCATATAGCTATGCATGAATGGAAAAAGAAAATACGTAAGCAAAATCAACTTGGGTTTATCATTTATGAGGTACTATGCATGTGTATGAGTTTCTATGTTTATTATATTTTTAGTAGTGTGCATATTGAAACAAAAGGTGAAAGCGTGTTACATGAAGTGAAACATTTTATAGTTTACGTATCAAGTCGGTATATTTGAAAAAATTCGTCATTATTTTACGATCAAAACCTAAAAAATAAATATTTGTTTTGGGCTTTGTATTGTCATTTAGAGGTACCATGCATCGGTAATAAGATACTTATGACCGAGTCTTAAGCAACCGCAAGATCGAGTCCTCCTTATTACGGCCACCTCAGAAAACGCGTCTTTAAAGGGAAAATGGCAATACTCGGCCGACTGAATGACTGAGTCATAAGGAGTGTTTTATGAGCCCAAGTTGAGTTGTGTGAGTTGTTATTTTGTTTATGCTAGGCATATTTGTGTATAAAAGGGGTATATTTGAGTGGTGAAGTTAGTTGTCTTATCACACTAAGTTGGTAGTAAAGTTGATTGTAAAGAGAGAAAATTAAGTTAGCGCTGGTGTGACGGTGATGACCATAGTCATTGGGCTCCCTTATTACACTTAGTCTTAGAGCACTAAACATTGTTTCATGTTATCACTACAACAATAAGGAGGACGGGCGAAGAGCCTTTTGGCTGGGACGCCCCTGTCCCCGCCGAAAATCACTAAACGACAAAATCCATGCTGAGCTGGCGCACAAACTCACTGACCGTTTACTAAATTTTCAACGCACACTTTTGACGGGGACATGTCCCCCCTGAAAGTAGATTTGATATTTGGCAAAATTTGACTAAAGTTGTAACTATTAATTGTTCCTGTTTTTTCTCCCGCCGCTACTTTTAGCGGGGACATATCCCCGCCAAAAGGTTTGTACTTGTGTATCAACCTTTTGGCGGGACATGTCCCCGCTATAAGAGTTATCCATTTTCCTCCTTACAATTACTTTATCCATAAAATTTTCCGTTGATGATAGCGACTTTTGGCGGGACATGTCCCCGCCAAAGGGTTGATCTCAATGGGATAACTCTTTTTTGGGGACTTGTACCCGCCAAAAGAGGTAATTAATTAACTTAATCACCGTGTTAGTAATTTTTGAGTTAATTTAGTAAGCTTTTGGCGGAAATGTCCCGCCAAAAAGAGTTGCCATGCTGGACAATCTTTGACCAGACCAAAGGTTGCGGGTCCCACAAGTCCCCGCCAAAATATGCACATAGTCCCCGCCGAAAGTATTAGCGATGAGCTGTTAGCGGAGAAATTTCGGTGAGGACTTGTCCCCGCTGACGGTTATTGATGGGGATATGTCCCCGCCAAAAGAGAAAAATTGTCCCCTTAAAAATAGTCAATGTTGTAGTGTATATGTATATATTATAGTAAAAAATGTTTTCACACCAATTTTTCCTTAGAACATAATACAAACACATGTTCACTCATAACATGGTGTTATAGGTATATCAAGGCTCACAAAATAACAAATACAATCCCACGCAAAATAACAAACAAAAATGGATAAAACCATTCGCGGTATCATGGCTTGGAACGATAGGTCTCAATCTTTTCCTATAACGAACACCATCATAGTGACGTATATACCTATAACAATGCAACTGATGTGTGCTTGATGTTGAAGACCAAGTCTTAAGGGTGTTGATACAATGTGCTCCATAATCTCCACGTTTACTTTTTGCATGCATATATTTAGAAGAAAGAAGTGGTTAAAACCACATTGGTTTAGTATGTGTTCACGTTTCCTATTGTTTCGCATACATGGGAGTATTGTTTCAATAAACTAGGCTAGTGGTCTTTAGCTTTTGAAGTATTTAAATGTATTTTGTTTTCAATGAAGGAATCAAAGAAGAAAAAGAATGAGAAAATTAGTTTAAGATTAGTTCTTAAATCAGTTGTTAGTTTACTTATCGTCTAAGGAGAGTGATTATCTCGAATCAATCTCTATCAATGGTGCTTTCATTGCTTCGTACTAAGGCTCCATCAATCGAAGATTCCATGGCCTTCATGACCAAGAACCTCATGAAACTTATCGCTGCCAACACCTTACGCAATGAACAACTAGCTGCATCACACGCCAAACTCAAACTTATTAATAAAGAACTTGAAACCTATAATGAATGGATATCCGCTCTCATTAGCAATAGCGTTAAGCTCGACAAAACTGTGGCTCCGTTTTTCATAGCCTCCTCATTATCTATTACCAAAATTTAAAACAGTGTTGCCTAATATCACAAACACCCCATTCTGTGTTGCCGGCTCCGCTAACCACCATGATTCACAAAAAGTCAAAAGTCCAATATGATATAGTCATCTTACATCCAAGAAAGCTCTATTAAACTTATGTCCTTGCTACTTTCATCAAGGACATGTTAGCCCTCTTCCCTTGCTTGGAAACCTTTCCTCCCGGACACCAGTGTCATCCACCAAAATTTGTATTTCTCCAAATCGAACCGGAACCACCTTGAAAAGCATATGACGAGGTACAAAGCCTTGAGCGTTGAGAACAAGAATCGTTTTTAAGCGCGATTATTGATACGTGATTGATGTTGAAGAACAAGTCTTAAGGGTGTTAATACAATGTGCTCCATAATCTCCATGTTCACTTATTTTCATGCCTATATTTAGAAGAAAGAAGTGGTCAAAACCATATTGCTTTAGTATGTATTCGCATATCTTTTTGTTTAGCATGCATGGGATTATTGTTCAAAAAAAACTAGGCTAGTTGTGTTTAGCCTTTGAAGTATTTAAATTAAGAAAATTAGTTTAAGAATAGTTCTTACTTTACTAGTTATCGTCTAAGGAGAGTAGTAATCTCAAATCGATCTTCTATCAACAACATTCACGATATCATAGCTTGAGCCATTGGTCCAATTTTTTGCTTATAACAAGCCCTTACTTTGTGCTCTAAAACAAGATTAAAATAATTTATGAATGGTCATGTATATTTGGTAAGACTTTATTAAGAAAATTAGAAATCATCTGACGTATTCAAGATTAGATTCGAGTATTAAGCTAACGAAGGACCAACTTAAAATTTAGACACGTTAAGATCTAAAAGAATGGATAGGTATTAGCCGTCTTGGTCACAAAATGTGATAGGTCTATGTTAGCATGCATTTTTGTTGGGCCTAAGCCCGATTCTAGAATAGTCTATATTATTGTATATATTGTACCATGTTTATTTGGAATGAATATGAAAACATTTACACCATATAACATGGTAGCAACCACACATCGATCTTAAAAACCCTAAAACTGCATTCAATCTCATAAACCCTATCATCACCCTCGTCTGCTATAGTGTTGGTGATTTGTGCGTAGGTCACAAATCCACACGTATCGTTACGTTAAGTTGCTTGTTCTTGGTAATAAGCTTAGTTTGGTTATTGTTTTTTTTGTCCACTGTTCCATCGAATAAACCCTATCATTTAAATACTATTTTATATTCCATACACTACAAAACCCTAATCCACTCCTAACACCACAAACTAAACATTATCATCATGACAGGTTCAAATAACCCTCCCGATGTGCCACTCTCGGAAAATCTTTCGGTTGTTACACATCATCATCTTTTCACTCGGATTCCCATCAAAGTTGACCCGGATAACCTGAAATCTGGGTCTTGGTAGTTTTCTTCAAAAATTATGTTATAGTTACGAGGTTTTAAGTATATCCATGGCGAAACTCGAAAACTTCATTAAGTGCTTCTATCCCTATCACACTGAAGAGCTCAAGTGGAAAATATTGTACTTTCTTGTATTTTCACTACTCTTTCGGATAAACTCAATCGCGATTAGTGGTGGCACATCCAAAGTCGCAAAGGAAGCATGGCACATCATCATCGACATCGTTAAGGATAATAAACAGGTCTCGTGCTTATGCATTGAAGGCGTGATTAAGATCACTCAAACTTGGTGATCAAAGCATGGAAACTTACTTGGGCAAATTTGAGTCCACTGCCACTATACTTGCTAGCCTTGATTTGCCCGTTAATGACGAGGACCTCATTCATTATGCTCTCAAAGGAATATTGAAAAAGCATGATCAAGTTTGTGGCATCATGCATCATAAGGATACTTTTCCCGACTTCAAAACCGCTTGGTCCATGCTCATCACTGAGGAGATGCGGTTAAAGTCAAAGTCCCTTGCTCTTCCTGTGGATTCTTCATCCTCGTCGCCTTTGGTACTCATGGCCCAATCAGGTATGAACTGTCTACCCCCTTCTCCTCAAGTTAAGTCATGGTGTTCGTGTTACAATTTCGCTAAGGGGTCGTGTCGGTATGGAACTGAGTGTAAATTTGTGCATGATCAATGTGTTAACAATTGTGACAAAAATAGTAATAAGATGAAGTCAAATGATAGTGATGAGTTATTAGGAAAATTTTTGGCTAGACTTGGATTGGGAGACTCGTTGGACAGTAGCAAACCCACATGAATTAATAATAGTTCACCTCAATCTAGTATTTTTCCACATGTGGCTTATCACAACACACAATTTCCTACTTGATCAACTAATTTAGGCAACCCACATGTATCCTCCTACATGCCGGCCCGACCTCTTGTGGCCCAACAGGTAGCTCATCAGTTTGCTAGCCTCATGGTTCCACCGGGTTTTTAGTACCCACCCATGCATCCTTATTACCTGGCCCAACCATTTGTGGCCCAACAGGCTCTTTTGACTTCAGCTACTACTACAAAAAGCCCCTCGGCGCCTCCTGCTCAGTCCAAGGAAGTGCCGGGTCAAGCCACTAATTTGCATCATGCTTTACTACTGGGGCGCTCCATGATCCCGGTGCATGGAATATGGATACATATGCGTCATCTCATTTAGTACTTGAGCTACTAGTTTAAGTGAAATTTTAATTAATGCATGTTTTCATTTATCTCATTTGGTGACGGTTACTCTATACCCGTCACCAATACTGGCAGTGCTACTTCAAATGAACCTAAGAAACACACGTATAACTTTTGTAGGTGGAGTTTAGCAAGAAAACGAATGGGGTGGATCTTACTATCCCTATGAAAGTGGTTGAAGAGATGAACACTAGGTATGAGAATACTCTCTATGGTTATTTCCTTGGTAAGCGCATTGCTTTTCCTGTTGTTGATTATTATGTACGCAATGTGTGGGCTAAGTATGGTATCTGAAGGTTATGATGAATGCCAAGGGTTCTTTTTATTTAAGTTTAATTCGAAAAAGGTGTTGATGATGTCCTTGAAAACGGTCTGTGGTTGATTAGAAATGTCCCTATTATTCTTAAACCATGGACCTTGAACACCAATGATGTGTTTCACGTGGTGCAAGTTTTAAAAATTTATAAACACGATTTAACCGTCTAATACTATAAACACATACGAGCAAGTATACTCGTTCGCGATAGAAAAGTTGGGTAAGTCGAGATCGTCCCAAGGGATTTTGTGTTCGAAATTTTTTTCTTGAAAAGATTTGAAACGAGAAAGCTTTGTCAAGGCTTCCTCAAAAAGTGATGTTATAGAGAAATTCAATAATAAGAAATATATATACTTGTGTGTAGTCTATAGGCAATCATAGATAGTGTTCATGAAGGCTTGGTGTAAACTCTTGATGTGATGCACAAATCATAAGCAAATGATTTCCAACCATGGTATATGTTTGTAAAAATCATTCTAAGAACAAAAACATATAGGTAATCCTTTCGGTCCTTATCCTAATGATTATCCTTTAGAAAATCCATTTGTTTATAACATGTTCTTATTAAACTCGTTCTTACGAATCTTTCGACCTTTCGTGATGAAAATGTTTCTAGTCTTGTTTTAATAAGTAAACATGGTGGTTGTCAATCACCATATCCCCATACTAGTTTGTCACTCAACTTTTTGGAATAAAACACAAGAGAAATATATACATGCATCACATATGAGAACACTAGTATGATTTTCTACATCCCAACACACAAGTATATCCCAAAACTACTCCATGATAATAATAACAAAACACAAGAAATAACAAAGTAATTCCAATAACTCAAGAGAATAGAAATCCATAACAAAGTTTATAGAATACCTAAACTTTTGCGATTACAAGAACTAGAATTAGTGGCTTGTAGCAACCACACACCTCAATCACCTAGATTCACCGTATAACTCTAAATTACCAAAACTATGGATGAGAATTGCTCTCCACCCTCCGGACGTTTTACGATAAGTACTAAACTTTTGGGATGAATAAAATGGTTGGTAATAGTTTTGGTGTAAACTATTACACTTTTGGTTGTGTCACACCTAGTAAACTAAGACTAGGTTCAATATATAGCCAAAGAAACTTGTTCAATCGGCCAAAACGTTCCCAACAAGTTAATATCAAGAAATGATCGGCCTCCAATGATTATGGGGAGTTAAGGCAACAATAAATGCAACTTTGTGTAATCAGAATTTCATGCAACCGGATCGGTTGCCGTTTGATAATTGCCCACCGGATCCGGTTCACGGTTCGACCGATCGGTGGGTGTTGCCGATTTGACTTTTGTTAACTTTCTTGTTATCGCCTCATTCTTTGCTCTCGTGATGATTTCCAAGGCAAAACTTGATCTCTCTTTGTTGTAGATACTTAGAAATCATTGCGCTTCCTAATCATTAAGTCCAAAAGCTTCCTTGCTCGACTTCCTTCCTGAATCTTCCAAATGTGCATAAAACTTCATTTCTTCATCATTCGTGATACTTGGCTACATATACATACACAATCGCATCTTTGCACTTTTGCAACAGATTATGAGTAAATATAGTCGATTATCATGCACAAAACCAACAATAACGCTACTAAAAACATGTTCATTTTGGGCTATCAAATTCCCCACACTTAAGTTCTACTAAGCCCTCAGTAGGTCTAACATTGCAAAGATTGATTTCAATGGTCTTGACACCGTGGTTCCAAAAAAAATTAACAATCATCCCAAAAGAGATAATCATTAATTTTACTTTTTAATATGTGAAAAACTTTAAAAATGAACCAAACACTTTAGATAACATAACTAGAACACCTCACGAATGATTTTAAGAATTCACTCAACACTCATATATTGGTGGGTATATGTAAATCACTCAATGTCTAGTCATGATCAATGCTTTTTACCATAAGCTTGTACAAGTATCAAAACAAAGAAAATAAATTCATCAAAGAGGGATTTTATTCGGGTTATATCGTTAAGGTTACGGGTTTATAAAAGGTATGGATAAGGCATGGGATGGTTTATGAAATTGGTGTTAAAAGAAAATAAATTCAAGTCTAAACCTCCATGTTGCTAGCCATCATGCAAACCACAATCTTGTAAATGATTACTTCTCCTCTTCATATATCGATCTCCACAAATATGTATAACTCAATTTAGCTCATTGGCTAATCAATATTCTTCATATAGCTCATTGGCCTTTTTTTTTCTTTTTTTTTTCTTTTTTTTAACAAGTTCCCCCACACTTAGTGTAAGCATACACCACAAAAAACACAAATGAGAAAGACGTCTCCTTCACCTTTGTTGGAGAATGGTACACACTATAAAAAAAGTGTAGCTTCTTCATAATCATCAAAAACAATCCAACATTCCAAACAACTAGCAACAAACCAATAGACATGACAAGGTTGGCTAAAGTTTAAAGTGTAAAATCTTTTTGTATTTTGCTGGATTTACAAATGAAAAGATTGGCTCAAAGGGTGTAACTAAGGGTATCTAGTGCTAAAGATGAGCACTAACAAATGGGTCCATATAAGGGTGGTTAACTAACCAATGTGGTTAGCTAATATATCATTAGATGTAAAATGGAAGGCCATTTAGGTAAAATCCCACGATGCCTCTTATCACGTGAACATATTTTTATCACTCGAGTGATTTTAACCGTAATGTA
>CM040241.1:207172345-207234367 GCA_022545495.1 Chrysanthemum lavandulifolium
AATACTTGTGAAGAAGAAACGGTGTACCCAATGTACAAAACCTCTTGACATATCCTCAATCATGAGGCAATCAAGTGATAGTTATGTTGTGAGATAAGCGAGAAAGAATCACAAACGTAACTAAATAGCCAAGTCTTTATCACCCTCTATAAATGCTCAAACAAGTCATCTTCACGGAAGGGTAGAAAGAAAGAAGACGAAATAAGTAAACGCGCCCGGAAAACGTCACTTCAAATTCAAATAGGAAATACCGTCCAAACGACCCCGTAGTTAACATTGATCAATTTTCAGTTCGAGCCGTGACATAATATTTTTGGTGAAAGAATGTAGTCCAAATAATCAAACCTCATAACCCATCGAATCTCATCATCTCATCAACTCACATCATCAAATCACATTTTAATCCAAGTCACCAAATCATGAGAAATCACGTCAAATCTTTTATTATGCGAACCAATTCTGAGAAGCTCATTTGCCCGACATCCAAATCCATGACATCAAATAAACAACTTAAACCCATATCCGGTTCAATCATGAACACCCGTTCCAAGTTCATTTATACGTCATGCCCAATTCCAATTATATTCCGTCCAACACAATCCGACCCAAATGTATTAGTGTGATTAACCGGCCCATGAATATAATATCACCAATTTCACAAATCTATATACCATAATCCACAAATAATACATATGTCCAATCATAATTAACATACGAATATTGCGTCACAGAATTGAATTAGCATTTGGTGAAACATAAATGAATATATGTATCAACTCGGCAACCGTGGCAAGTTTCTAGTCGTTTATACCTCATGAGGCCGAACCTCATTCACTCATACATGCTCTTCTAATCCAAAATATCTTCAAATTAGGCCCATGAACTCAACAAGAATCAAAATCAGCCTAACCCTAAAATTTGGGGTATAAAACACCACTAAACTCACTCTTACCCTAATAATACACAAACAAACACACTTCATTCTCTCAGTAACACTAACATCTTCAAACCCTAACACATCTTAAAAATAATCCTTCTTCTTTCTCAAAACATCCGCCTCCTAATATATTTCAACACCAAAACGCATTTCGGTCTTCCCACAAATAATTATCTCTTAAACGCCTCACTCTAAAGCATCATTCAAATCCTAATCACAAATACATGCGCATCCATATGAACGATCATTCACTCACCACAGGGATGGTTAGAGATGAGGAACCAAACTCGAATAGGCCATGCTGTGGTTGGCAAGATGGAGAGGGCTTTGTGGTTGAAACAAGACAATCACGGTAGGTTATTCCATGTTATACATAACGATTAGTTAATTCATGATATGCATGAATCTTTTGTCCCGCTTGATTATTTCCTTTAACCGAATCAAGAAGAGGTTTGAACCCTAAATGGTTTTGAACTTTCTTCATTTTAATTCGAACATTGTCCAATAAGTATAACAAGAATCAGTGATGAACATATTGTGTTGAGGGCCTTTTTCAATGGTCATGATATACATATATCACCAAGCACGAAATGGTTTCTGAGATTCATTTGTTTTTCATTTTGAGTCTTGGTATAGATGTAGTGATAAAGAGGGTCTTGGAGTGAGTCTAGTTGTAGGTTAAGTTATATTCGGATATGGTTGAGTCAAGATTGGTTTTGGTTTGGATTCGAACACCTTTTTCATTATGATATTGTTGACTGATGGTCTTCCTCATTGAGTATGATGGTTTTGGTTCGGATGTTAGATATGGATAATTGGTTGTGTCGATGTACAAGGACTGATGATGGTGTTTTTGGAACCTGAGGTCGTGTTGAAGTTTTGGTATAAGGTATTGTGGTCTTATTTATTGGTGTTGGTCTTGTGGTTAACTCTTCTCCATCTCTACTTTTCTGTCTAAGTCGCTAGCCAACGTTTTGTATCAAGTCGCTACCCTTTTTGACACTAAGTCGCTACTCTTAAAAACAATAGTCGCTAGCTGAGTTTATGATTCAAGTCGCTAGCATAAATACTAGACCAAGTCGCTGCCCTTTTATTGTCAAGTCGCTATTATAGACCCAACTCGCTTTTGACTCAATAGTCACAAAGCTGTATATGCACAACTCGCTACCTGTTTTTCATTACATACCAAGTTGCTAACTTTTGACTCAACTCGCTATTGACTTTCAAAAAAGTCAACGAATATCCAAGTTGCTACAGAAATAATAGACAATTTGCCATTGACTTTTTGACCATACCATGAATCTGGACATAAATGAGGACAAGTCTCTAGCAAGAACATGACCAAGTCTCTAGCAAGAACATGACCAAGTCTCTACCAAGAACATCAAAGACATCACCACAGATTCATATAAAACCATACAGTATCAAAACATATTCATAATATCAAACCATATAAAAACCGATTCATACTAACAAAACCACACATGTTATCACCTCATAAAACCAACAACCAACTGCTTTAAAATTAACCACGAAACCACTTAAACACAAAAACTATATAAAACTATTCGAATCATTACAAACAACACAACTGGCTCGATACCAATTGTAGGATCGTGTATTTTATGTTGTTTGGATGATTCGGTGGTCTAGGATGATGATAGTATATGAATGCCATGGTTAGAGAGATGAAGAGAGAGAGAGAATTCTAGAGAGATAAAAAAGTGTAAAGGTTAGATTAGAACTTCCAACCTCTACCTTGGAAGGTAGAGGGTATTTATAGGTTACAAACTAAACGACCTCCTATCGGCTGTGGATCGTGTATACAGTGGGTAAAGACCGTCCTTCCTCCACGGTGTTACACTAAACTATACTACGCTACAAATTAACTAATAAACTACTACATAACTTAAATAACTACAAATCTACGAGCTAACATATGCTAGACTATAATTGGGGTGACCGACACTTTAACATGGAATTTCCAATTCCTAACAACGATCTTCCGTGGAATTTGGATGCTTTATATGACACGTATGGCATCAAGCTCCAAGGCCTTGGTAGAAGGACAATAGAATTCAATTCCGCTTTTCTTGCCCAAAACATCCCAACAAAATGGTAAGTCCGAACGAATGGTTGGTACCAACAATAACCTTATTCGAACTTTACTTTTCAAGCACACCTTCCAACCGACATTTTGGGCATGAGGCTCTTAACATGGACGCTCACTTACTCAATATTTTGCCTTCCACCGCCATTAATAATGACACCCCTTATACCTCCCGTTTGGCAAAACTCGACTATAGTCTTTACGTACTTTTGGGAGTTTGTGTTACCCTCACCTTTATGCTTCTCACAAACTTGAACCACGCACTACGGTCACGCTTCTAATCACCGTGGTATCGATGCCTTGAATTAAACACCAAAAAAATCATTATTTCATGACATGTTACCTTTGACGAAATCGTTTTCCCTTATGGCTCCACCAAACCCACTTCACCACCCTACTGCACATTTTTAGATGACAAACCCGATATTACACCTCCTATTTTCTCCACATCTCCCGATGTGCACCCTACGCCCGAAATTACACCTTCATCACATACCATTGTCGACCAAAACATCCCCTTGGAATACAACAGCCCCCAACATACTCCTACATCGGCCCATCAAAACTCTAATTAACCTCCTTCACCACCTGTTATGCCCCACCACAATCACCAACACAAAGCCCCTTAGCCGCGGTTCCCACTACCACTGTTAACTCTCTACTTATAATTCGTGACCCCCTACCAACCCGAACCCTGTTTCGGTTCACCCCATGGTCACACGTTATCATGTCGGGACTAATCGTCCTACTAAGCGTCTCAGTTTTCATGTGTCTTCCATTTCGCCCTTTCCCAAATCTTATCGTGATGCGTTTAATGATTCTAATTGGTAAAATGCTATGCGTGATGAAAATTTTGCACTTATTATGAATGACACTTGGACCTTAGTACCTAGACCTACGGATGCCAACATTGTTCGGTGTATGTAGCTTTTTCGCCATAAGTTTTGGAAGATGGCGCCTTAGTCGCTACAAATCTCGATTGTGGCAAATGGTAGTACTCGCCAGAGGGGTTGATGTTGATGAGACCTTTAGTCCGGCACTATTTAGATTGTTCTTAGTTTGGCTGCTTCTCGACATTGGTCGATTCATCAGCTTGATGTCAAGAATGTCTTTTTACATGGGGATTTGTCTGAGAATTTTTATATGCATCAGCCTCGTTTCAGGATTCTGCACATCCTGATTATGTGTGTTTATCGCAGCGGTCCCTATATGGTCTGAAGCAGGCCCTTAGGGCTTGATTTCAGCGGTTTTCTACTTACCCTTATTGGTTTTCATCATCGTCGATGTGACTCTTCTTTATTTATCCACAGACAGGGGACTGATACTACTTATTTGTTATTATATGTTGATGATATTGTTCCCATCGCATCTTCTGAGACCTTGTTACAGCAGGTTATTGGTTCTTTACATCATGAGTTTTCTATGACAGATATTAGGTCGCTTAGTTATTTCCTGGGCATTAAGGTTACACGTGATTCCTCTGGGATATTCCTATCACAGCGCCTGTATGCTATTGCGGTTCTTGAGCGAGCTCATATGTCTCACTATAAACCCGACGGACTCTGCTGACACCGAGTCTAAGTCAGCTGCCGACGGTGATCTAGTTTCGGATCCGACTTTACATCGTAGTATTGCGTGTTCTCTAAAGTATCTTACTTTAACTAGACCGGATATTTCCTACCAAAGTGTGTCTTTATATGCATGACCATCGAGCCTCATTACTCTACTCTTAAGAGAATCATGCGCTATGTTCGTGGTACATTGGATTATGGTTTGCGCTATTTTCATCATCTACTATAGATTTGGTTTCTTATTAAGATGCATAGGGTTGGTTGTCCAACTACTTGCAGATCAACTTCATGTTACTGTGTATTTCTCGGCAAAAGCTTACTATCTTGGTCTTTTAAGCGTCAACCGACGCTTTCTCGTTCTAGTGCAGAGGTAGAGTATCGTGGTGTAGCCAATGTTGTTGCTGAGACATGTTGGTTGAGAAATTTACTTCGTGAACTGCATACACCTTTATCTTCCGCTACGTTTGTCTATTGTGATAACGTTAGTGCTGTGTATTTATCTTCTAATCCGGTTCAACATTAACGTACGAAGCATTTTGAGATTGACATACATTTTGTTCGAGACTTGGTTGCTGCTGGTCAAGTTCATGTTCTTCATGTTCCTTCCCGCTATCAGTATGCGGATATTTTCACAAAAGGACTTCCTGCGGCACTGTTTGAAGAGTTTAGGACCAGTCTGAGGGTCCGGTGTCCTCCCGCTCCGACTGCGAGGGAGTGCTAGCCTGTATTTGTATTGGGCCTAAACGCGGTTCTAGAATAGTCTGTATTATTGTATATATTGTACCAAGTTTATTTGGAGTGGATATGAAAACAATTTACACCATATTATTGTATTATTGTATATATCACTTAATACTCACTTCGTTCTAAAAGAAGTGTTTACAAACAAAAAATAAATAAATTATAATATAAGGAGTTAATGTGAGTTTTAAAAAAAAAATAATAAAAAAAAAAATAAATAAAGTCATTTTTGTCTTTTTTTTTAAACATATAACTTTCAATTTTTTAACGAAACATTAGTTGTAGAATATATTAAGTGATTATATGGACAAAATAATAAAGAAATAATTTTTTCATTTATAATAGAAACTTGGAATTTTTTATTTTTTTATATATTTTTTTAACAAACGCAAATAGTAACATGAACATTCAAAATGGGGCGTAGCGTAGGAAATACATTAATTAACTTTCAGTCGAACACTCGAACTTGGCGCTATACTTGGTTTTTTAAACCACAAGTTGCACATTTACATAATACAAATGAATAACAAACATTACACAATAATAGCCAGCTTCGTTAATTTATAAATATAGTATATGGTATAAAATAGAAGATATACAAAAACCAGTCCTTTGTTTATGGTTCAATTTACAAGATTTCTGGCCAATAGCCACAAGCTGCGGGCCGGGGGAAATATAGTTAACGTTTTTATAAGTTGTTTTTCGCTTATTTTTAGAAAGATGAGATCCCATGTTCGCTTTCGATCGTATGAACACATGAATCTTTTGTTATACACATACGCTTTTATTTCTATCTATTTTGGACTTTGCTAACAATGGTTTTTTTCTTTGAACTCTTCTACGTTAACCCATTTTACTAAGCTTATAGACATAGTTTTATGATTTTCTTTTACTTTGTATTTCTATTTTGACATCTTGGATCAATTATGACCCAAATATTGATGTCAATCAAAAGTTGCAAGTTCAAACGATACTACTAATGCCTACACGACTTATTTACCATCAAAGAACATTTTACTGATCACAATTAATTTTGTGTTAATTTTCATATGTATAAATATAAAATCTATAAATCAGTCGGTTGTTTCTGAATCAATTGATAAGATTTCCAACCACTAGCCATGAGTTATGGGAAATATATAGATAACTTTTCATAAGTTGTTGTGCTTGGTCTATTTTTGGGAAGGAAAAAAAAAAAAAAAAAAACCATGTATATTCTCTCTCATACGAATACATGAATTTACTATTATACATATACTTTTCTATCTATATTTGGATTATGATAATTATAACAATTTATTGCATTGCACGCACGCTTGAATGAAGTAAATCTATAACACTGCATTCCCAATATTTATTTTTGAAAGAATATAAAAGAAGTGAAAAGAAAATAAGATAAAGTTGTGTTCCCGAGTTTTTTCAAGAGAGAAATGAAAAGAAGAGAAGAGGAAATTTGGTGATATTTCCCTCTAATACTTATTTCCCAAAATTGGGATGATTTAGGAAGAAAGTATATTAGGAAACTTTTCATTAAAACAATGACTTAAATGCCCTAAAATATTATGTAACAAAGGGTATAATTGTAATATCATTAGTTTCTCTTCTTTTCTCTGTCAACTAGGGAACATAGTATAAAAAGATAAGTTGCATTCGTCTCCTCTTCTTTTCTATCTGTTTTTTGTCTCTTCTCTTCTATTCTTTCATTTCAAAACTCGGGAATAGAGCATAAGAGCATTGGGTATGGTCACGAGGACCCTCACCAATTCCGATGTGGCTAGCCAAACGACGTCATTGTTTTGGCGCCACTGCACCATCCCCCTGGCACCATTTGCATTGTGAGTGCATTCACCTTCGCCATTTTGTGGTTTGTTGTAATATTTTATTTTTTGGTTCAAGCCGTTGTTGTTGGGTAACGGTCAAAAAATCAGTTTTTTTTAATCCCACTTTTATATATACCACTCCCATTTAATTTTTCACACGAGAATCATAATTCTTTCTAACAAAAAACACATTCTCTAAAAAAAATGAATTCCAGTGACAAATATGTTTTCTAACGTCGATGATAAAACTGACATTTTCTTTATGACGCAAGCTTATCAGTATCACCAGATGCAAGCTCAAGCTCAAACTTCACGTACGCATACGCCGATATACCGTGAACATGATGTTGCTTATGAATCCAAAAACATTTTACTAACCACAGTTAATTTTGCATTAATTTGCATATGTATAAATATAAAATCCATAAACCAAGCGGTTGTTTTTTGAATCCATTGATACAATTTCTGACCACTAGCCATGACTTGAGAATAAAAAGGTAATGACTAAAAATCGGCAAAGATTATATTATTTAGAAAAAATATTTGACATAAATTAGCCCCGCCGCAATGCTCGGGAGCAAACTCCCTCATTACACAATAGTATCCAACTTCATTAATTTATACGCACAATATATGGTTTAAATATATAAAATATATACAAAACCACCCATTGTTTCGATTTCGATTTACGCCCACTAGCCACTAGTTGCGGAGAAACAATAGTTAACGTTTGTATAAGTTGTTCTTCGTCTATTTTTGGAAAGACAAAATCCCATGTTTTGTTTCGTCGTATGAACGCGTGAATATTTTGTTATACACGTACGCTTTTTTCAATCTATTTTTGGACTTTGCTAACAATGATTTTTTTTCTTTTAAGTCTTGTACGTTAACCCATTTACTAAGCTTGAAGACACATTTTTATAACTTTCTTTTACATTGTATTTCTATTTTGACATCTTTGATCAATTATAACCCAAATATTTATGTCAATCAAAAGTTGCAAGTTCAAACCATACCACTAATGCCCATACGAGTTATTTACCGTCAAAGAACATTTTACTGATTGTAGCTAATTTTGCGTTAATTTGCATATGTATAAATGTAAAATATATAAATTAGTAGGTTGTTTTTGAATCCGTTGATAAGATTTCAGAACACTAGCAATGACTTGAGAATAAAGAGGTTATGACTATGGATCGGCAAAGATTGTATTATTTAGAAAAAAAAAATCCGACATAATTTAGCCTCGCGGTAAACTCGGAGCAAACTCTCTCGTTACACAATAATAGCCAACTTTCGATTTCTGCCCACTAGCCACTAGTTCATTGTATATGGTTTAAATATATTAAAAATATACAAAAACTAGTCCATTGTTTTTTATTCCGATTTCTGCCCACTAGCCACTAGTTGCGGAGAAAATATAGTTAACGTTTGTATAAGTTGTTCTTCGTCTATTTTTGGAAAGATGAAATCCCATGTTCTGTTTCATCGTATAACCACGTGAATCTTTTGTTATAAACATACGCTTTATTCAATCTATTTTTAGACTTTGCTGACAATGACGTTTTTTCTTCTTTTAACTCTTGTACGTTAACCCATTTACTAAGAGCATGAGGTATCATGGCATGCCAATTTCTCCCTTTTAATGCCACCTTAGCGCCACCTCAGTATCTTTAATTTCAACACTCACACATCAAAACAACCCTTCACTCATAACATGTCATTTGGTCCCCATCCAACCACTACTTTTTATTCATTTTTCACACAAACTCATTTTTCATTTACTAAAATAAAAAATACAAACTAGAGGCAAAAACTGAAACAATAAACATTTTCAAAGATTCAAAATGAAAACATCAAGTTTTGTTTTGTATCAACCTAACCTCAACCCAAAAGCACGCCTTTTTTCTATCAAATACAATAACACACAACAACCATCTTCTTTCTTACAACAAAAACGCAGCCACTGACTCACGCAACCATTTAAACACTACCTCCCTTTTTTAATCTTATGTAACCCATGAATCAAATCAAACACAAAGCTGGTCCGATAACAAAAGGAAAAAAAGGTAGAAAAGAGAAAGTGGCGTCCGCCACTTAAGTGGCTTGGGAAGTGGCGAGAGGTGGTTGGGGTATGGTGGCACGAGGGTGGCGGCGCCACTTTGGCTTCCACGTTGGATCTGGCGGGCTCAAGAGTTACGATACCCCATGGTCTAAGATTATAGACATGGTTTTATAACTTTCTTTTACTTTGTATTTCTATTTTGACATTTTTGATCAATTATAACCCAAATATTGATGTTAATCAAAAGTTGCAAGTTCAAACCATACCACTAATGCCTATACAAGTTATTTACCATCAAAGAACATTTTTCGATCGCAGCTAATTTTATGTCAATTTGCATATGTATAAATATAAAATCTATAAAGCATCCGTTGTTTCGAATCCATTGATAAGATTTCTCATCACTAGCCATGAGTTATGAGAAATATATAGATAATCTTGTGCTTGGTCTATTTTTAGAAAAAGAAATCCCATTTATATTCTCTCTCGCATTTAATACATGAATTTACTATTATACATGTAACTTATTTATATTCTGATATTAATAACAACTTATTGCATTACACAAATGTTGCAAATGAAATAAATCTATAAGCGCATTGGGTATGGTCACGAGGACCCTCACCATTTCTGACGTGGCTAGCCAAACGGCGTCACTGTTTTGGCGCCACTGCACCAGGCCCCTGGCACCATTTGCATTGTGAGTACATTCACTTTCGTCATTTTGTGGTTTGTTGTAATATTTTGTTTTTTGTTTCTAGCCGTTGGTGTTGGGTAACGGTCAAAGAATTCAAAATTTTTTTAATCCCACATTTATAAAGACTACCACCATTTAACAATTTTTCACATAACAGTCTTAATTCTCTTTAACAAAAAACACATTTTCTCAACCAAAAATGAATTTTGATAACTAGTCCGACGTCGATGATGAAACCGATATTTTTATGAAGTAAGCTTATCGAGCGCCAATTATTGCAAGCTCAACTTCATGTACGTCTGACGATATACCGTGAACGTGATGTTGTTGACCAATGTTTGTTGGATGACTATTTTGGTGATAATCCAAAATATCCGGTTATTTTAGGCGCCGCCATCATATGAGCAAGAAACTATGTTTAGAAATAGTACAAGGTATTGAAACTAACGATTCTCTTCCCGATCATTTTGAATTCTTTAAAGTCACACCCCATTGTACGGGTCTACTAGATTTTAGTGTGATTATGAAATGCACTTCCGCCATACGCTAATTGGCAATCGACACAATTCACGACTCATTTGATGAATATTTACAAATGGGTGAACATTGTGCACGCGATTGTCTAGATCATTTTACTAAGTGCATTATTGATTTATACATGCCTGAGTTTTTAAGGACACTTGAATTTAATGACATTCAAAATTTATACACAACATATAAGAGGGTTCATAGGTTTCCCAGTATGCTTGGAAGCATTGATTGTATGCATTATGAATGGATTAACTGTCCGAAATTATGGCACGGGCAATTTCACAGAGGTGATAAAAATAATATCCAACTATAATGCTTGAAACTCTTGCCTCTTACGATTTGTGAATTCGGCATGCATTTTTAGGGTAGCGGTGCGAATAGTGATCTTAACGTTTTAAATAATTTTCCAGTATTCGATGATCTTCTTACAAACTTTAACTAGGGTTTCTTTTCACTTTAAATTTACAAAACATGCGACTTAGGTAACAAGAAACCCAAGTCATCAAGTTTTGATCTTTTAAGTAAAAAAATTATTATGGCCTTTTTAATAAATAATTTACTTTCCTAAAACTCCAGTTATGCTCTAGATATTTTAAAACCCTAGCTTCCATATTTGGCAATCTCGGATTCCAAATAAGTTAAAACTGAAAAACTATCAGTTTTTGGAAACTTTTAGTTTGGTTTACCAAGATTCATGCTCGGTCAGATTTTATGATCCCATCTGGCTGAGATTTGTAAAATCGATCCATCTAGGGTTTAGGGTAATTTGGATAGGTTTTCTCGCTAATCAATAAATCTTGTTTCCTTATGATCACTTTTGAAACCTAAGGTTTCCAATCCTTTTTTTCGAAACAAAAAAGAGCGTCGAAAAGAAACTAACACATTGTTTTGAGAAAAAACGTGTGAAAAGTAATAATATGAAGAATAGATAGTAAGAGAAGAGAAGGATTCTCGTCTTAGCTCCCCCTTGACGAATGCTTCCCTTTGTTGAGGGCGTGAAGTAGTTAGGAAGACTAAGCGAGTGTGTTGCAATTATGTTTGCAAATGGTTTAGTCTTTTGACGAGATGCTCCCCTTGACGAGTGCTCCCTTTTGAGGAGGACGTCAAGTAGTAAAGAAATCCTAAATGAAAATATTGCAAGCGTTTTTGTAATTGCTTTGCTTTGACGAAAAGCTCCCCCTTGTTGAGGGTGTCAAAGTCTTCATGTGTATTTTGAAAATCTACAAAACCAATGTTAGAAAGAAAGTATATGATGCATAATTTCCTGCAAATGATATTCAAATTAGTGATAAAAAGTGCTTATGTTGCACGGATCCCATGGTTCCTCCTTGTGAGGGATCCGTCTAGGCAAAACAGAGGGATCCATGTACCTGCAATCTTATGACAACAATATGGATGTAGAATGTGATGTTAACATCAACAAGAGTTATGTATTGTAGCACCAAACATATTTTCATAACCAAATAGCATACAACATGTAATATCATTTAATAAAATGAGAGAATTGATGTACATAACTCTAAAACTAAGAAAATGATCCAAACACGGAGTATGATTCCTAGCAAATCTAAGTTATGCCTAAGATGAGAACACCACTTGAATTCTCATGCTTAAGGATGTTTAGATTTGTTGACCTCATCAAACGTTCGAGGAGGTGATAAAACATGAAACGTAGCTCGTCAAGTACTTCATGTACTAAACCTTCAACATGTTGACAATGATAACAATCTTTATCATGGCTAGGGAATGGTGGTGGTAGGAATGGAGTGATTTGAGGTGGAAGGTTGGATGAAGAAGGTGGAGGTTCCACAAAGGGTGGATGGATTTGTGGAGGCACATTTGGAGGTGGTTCAACCAAGGATGAAGGTGCCGGAATATGTGTTGAGGATGATGGTAGAGAGTATCTACTTCAATGTGATCCGGTTGTTGATTTTATTGATTCCTCATAATCCAAAATGGACTATTTGAGGGTGATGGAGAAAAGGATACGGTGCTAGTGTTGTTTCAACACCAAAGTTTTGTTGTTGCGCTATTTTCTCAATTGAGGAAAATGTTGGCAATGGTGGTGGATGAGTGGCCTAGAAGGTAAGTCCTCTAAGTTGTAGAGGTATGGAGCTGAGAGTGTAGTGGTGAAAGAGATAGCTCTAGGTACTAGAGGTGATGGTTTAGTGGAAGTAGAGGTGTTTGTTTTAGGAGGTATAGTAGCGTTTGGCAAGGGTTGTTTTTTGTGAGCAATCCTTTTGGGAATTGGTTTGATTGGTAGAGTTGGTTATGAGGGAATTCTAGTGTTTGAGTTTTTAACGGGTGATGATTCGGTTGAAGAGATTTCGTGAACAACCCGAGCAAGTTTCTTGGGAGGTCCTTTAGTGGATGAGTTAACACTAGGAGCTTTCCTCATGGTGAAGTGGTAGAAAGGGAAGGTGTGAAAAGAGAGTTTAGCTACTTAGAATAAGTGTGTGAATGGTGATTTGGAGGTTCTAACAAGGAGAATTAAAAAGGGGAAAGGATTGGTAAGTGAATTAAAGACTAAACCACTAATATCCTTCAAATTGCAATGATTTGCATGCATAAGAGTCAACTACAGAGTTGCACTGATCTAGGAAGTCAATTAAGACAAGATGAAGTGTTCAAGTTAACAAAGAGAGATTGAAATGATTGTTTTAAGTAGGATTAGATTAGTCTCAGGCAGCCGGTTCCCACTGTCCTCAAATGAGGGATCCATCTAGGCTAAACCTAGGATCCGGCTCTCACACCAAAAAAAAGGAAGATGATATTTTGTAAGGTCTAGTACCTACACATCTTGAGTGTTTCAGTCTTCTCATGTGTCTTAAATGATATGAGACTTAAATGATCAAGTGAAATGAGTGAGGGTAGCTAATGATTGTCTTTTATGGAAAGAAATGAAGTTTTTATGGGCACCAATGGGTGATCAAAGATGACACTAAGAAACTTGAGAGTGTCAAGTCGAGTCAAATGATCCTAGAGATCAGATGGTAACTTAAAAGAAATTTTTAAAATTCCTTAAAAATCATAAGAAATGAAAAACTAGTTTTTAGCCTATTTTGAGGTAAGGATGACTAGAATCAATTTGCTAAAATTAAGAGAAATATCAAACTAGGTGTTTTAAGATGAGACAATCAATGTGTGAGCATTGGAGTGAAAATGTGGTGAGTTTTGATGAAGTGATAAATCAAAGGCACCTTGAATGTGATCCTAAGTCATCTATGAGTGGATGTGAGACCAAGTGAGCTTGAGGAAGACTTAAGTGATCTTAAAGTATCATGTTTAACTAGTATAATATGGTCTGGAAGATTGGATTGATGTGGCAAAGATTAAAGATCTATTTATGTCTGCCCGGATCCCACGGATCCCTTATTTGAGGGATCCGGCTTATTTTAAATCAGGGATCCGTCTTTCTGAGACAGAGTACTCCACAGAAAACATGCAACATTTTGTTTTAGGTGTCGCATACTAAAACTAATGATTTCTACTGGAGACATACATTAATACAAGCAAAAGTACAAAATATATTGCACATAACGACAACCTATAGGTGAGTAATTATGATAACAACCAAACATTAGGATAAAAGTAACAAAGTAAGTCTTGCACAATTTATGAGCATACATTGTTTGATAATCATAAAATTTCTAAAATAACCATAAAGAAAAGCATAATGTCTCTTTCGTCAATCTCTTCACCTCTTCTTTCCCGAATTCATGATGAAGTGAGTTAGGCATTTGAACATCCCCTTTGTTTGCTTGAATTCTTCCGACTCATTTGTAAGAGTGGGAAGTTGTTCATAGTAGGTCATGGGGTTGATTTGAAAGTTAAAACGGATCGACTTCAACTTCTTCATCTTCGTCCAAAGAGTCCGAGAGAGCACGAGGCCTCTTCCCATTGATCATGAGCCATTTGGGAGGTTGTTTGGTAAGTGGTACCATAACATGTTAGCAAGAAAATGATCATCGGTAATAGGAGAAGGTTGCATTGCACTAACAAACACACGAAGTCGTGTTAAGAGCATACCATAGGGAAGTACCATGTTATTGACTTTGAACACACCTACCATTCTTTTAACCATGTAATAGGCAAGATTGAAAGGTCTTTGGTGGATGCGACAATAAATCATTTGGACAAGACACGCATTAGGATGGTCTTTTTTTCCAACCAAGCAAATGGCATTTTCTCTAAGGATTTCTTCCCACTTTTTGTAAATGGGAAATATCTCGAAGAGTTCCATTTGGAAGGGATCACGATGGATGAGTTCTTTGTTGCGGTTGAGACGAGATTGGTCGACTCTTTTCTTGAAGATGGTGTCTCGAACAACTATGGGGTCATCAAGAGGAGTGTGATAGATAGGTTTGGAGTCTAGTGCGAAGGATTGAGTAGCTATTGACCAATCTTAGGAATACATACAAATTCCTTCACATGGTATGCGAAGGATTTATGCGAATGTGTTGAGGGGTAAGGTAATGCTTTGGTTGTTTATAATGAAAGCGATTGAAATACTTTTATCATTATTTCGAACAATCCTAGCACTCTTGTAAAATTCAAAGATAAAGACCGGAAAAATTTGTTCATCAATTTCTAAGAGACAATCAAAGTTGATTGCTGAAAAGACATGATGAACGTCGGTGTTTTCAAGGAAACATTCCTTAACTACACGACCTTCGTGGATAAGTCATTTTTCTAGCTTTTAAAGATTTTGCGATTGGTTTTGATAGCCCTTGTTTCGATAGTATCTAGAAAGGCGGTGAACGGTGTCATGGTGATCTTGTTGGGTAGCCTTAGGCATGATTGATCCTAGAAAACAAATATTCCAATTAGGTAAAATTTGTCAAGATGGGTTTATGGTTTTGATTTGTATTAACAATGTTGTTTTGAAAACCTTTACTTGTATGGAACCTTTTTGTAATGAAACCAATTTTATAATACCTAAGTTCTTAAATTGGTGATAAAAATTGAATCTTAATTGAAAAGTTTTAAACCATAAACCCTGAGATGGAGATGATGATGGATAGAACATATGAGTGCAATTACTTACAATGATGTTCAAGAATGAGATGCTTGAGAGTATGAAGCCCTATGGAGATTGAAGCAAAGATTAGGTCATTTTGTGTTTTTAGGAAGAGGAAAAATGAATTATTTTGGGTTTTGAAAAGCGATAATCGATGTATGTGTACACAGCCTCCCGGATCCCTTGTTTTAGGATCCGCTAGTACAACATGTGGAATCCGGGTGTCTGACACAAAATGAAGTATTTAGAATTATTCTTTTTACTTGTAATAAGTTATACAATAACTTATTTTGAAAAAGAACTTGTAGAATGAGGTTCCTATTTGAATAGACGTTTGGCCAAGGTGTTTTGACAGGAAAGAGGATTGTTTATCGATTATTGGTAAGTTAACTATCAAGGGTCTATTTTGTGATGACGGCGTAGGTTTGATAATCTTTAGTATTTATAAGAGAATAAAAAAGAAATACTATTCCCGATGATGAGTAAAGATGGAAAGTAGTGAAGAGAGACTTTTTAGAGACTTGTGACTTTAAAGTTAAAGTCCTAATTCATGTGTTCATATAGTTTTATAAGACTACATTTATATGCACGGTTTTTATCATGAAAGAAAGACACATATCATCATTAATGTCACAATTCTCAAATTCCGGTCATTCCTCATACTCCATATTCATCATTTCATAACGGTTCATTCATGATTTTTTCATTTCACATTAAACGCGTAAATTTTATATTAAATAAACGTTATCGCGTGAGTTATTATTTTGAAAATTTAATCCGATACTTCCAAAAATGATCCCAATATATTTTTATACTTACATTTAGTTATAAAAATAATATTTTGAGTTTACCTAGTGTTTTAAATTTATTTTGTATATAAATCGTTAAGTTTATATTATTACGACGCTTTTCTTAAAAACTACACGATAATTATTTTATCACTCAAATTTCACAAGGAATGTATTTTACAATTTTTATAATCTCATTATACTTTATTTTGATCTATTAAAATTTATTTTACCTAAAATTTACCTTAAATACACTAATGTATCTACAATTGTACAAAGTTACCTTTACTTATATTTTTCCTACACTTTTTAACAATCACACAAGCATATACAAATTAAAAATATATATATATATGGGAAACATCCTCCCCAAAAATCCGGCCATGGGGGGGGGGATGAATCAAAGAGTTGTTGATTATTTTCATTCAATTAATTACACACTCCAAACTTTACACACACCATCATAATTCAAACCTTCCAATTCAAGATAGCTAGTTCTAGTTTTTCTTCTCTCTTTTCCTTTGTCTATCATAACCGGCCACACAAGGGTGTTCAAGGAAATCATCAAAAATTTCTCAAGCTCAAGTTAACACAATCTAGATCACACTCTTATTAAGGTTTTGAAATAAAAACCTAGGGTGTTTAGGTTAATCCTTGTTCTAATCACCTCATCATATCACTAGTAAGCATCTCATGTTTATTTATCATCTTACATATTCCTTTCATACTCATCTCATCATTTTTGAGCAAAAACATGCAAGACTTATGTGTATTTATACCATTTTTACTTTGATTTTAGAGTTTTATACATATAAAGTCATCCTATAATTATTCCCTTGGTATATATTGGTCTTGATGATGTTTAGGAACCCATGACACCCTAAGAAGGTGTATGGTAGGATTAGATTAGCTTTGGAGTTGATTTGAAGGATTGGAATAGGTTTAGTACGAGAAAAACTATTTTCGATAAGTATAATAAGTGTTCTGTCCTTATTTTGTTTTTCTGGAAAATCCGACAGTAGGCACGAAATTTTGGCCTTGATATTTAGAAAATATACTTTAAAACGAATCCGTGGCCGCTTGAACGGATTAAAACGGAGTTATAACGAAGAAGTTATGAATTTTTCAAGTTTGACGACGATATATATATATTTCAGAAAATTTCAGCATACTATTTTTACTTTATTCGAGTCAAAAACGAGCCTTAAGCTTTACAAATTATTTCGACTTATCAAAAATATAATAGTATACTTTGATACGAAGCTAAGGACGTATAATACGTGAAAACGGATTTGAAACGACTAAGATATACATCGTTTTCATAAAATTGCCGTAACTATTATTTTAGAAAACTATATTATTTTTACGAGATAAGTGTTACGGTAACTAAAACGACCATGTTGACTACTGTTTTATCAATGATGTGGAACTTTTGTAACGAGATGTCTTCTAATGAAATTAAGATCACCAAGCATATTTTCTAAAACGATCAACCGTTTGTATAGCGGAGTTGTAATAAATTATTTACTGTTGCTTAAACTTTGCCGAAACTCACTTTTTACACAACAATTAGACAAAATCACCATCTTTAACCCCTATTATCTTTATGCTCGAGACCTCTATGACGAAAACTCATGTACTAAAACTTCTAGATTTTGATACAAGTTTTCCAAAACCGTCGAGTTCGTTTCCTAACGTTCGACGACACCATTTTACGACTAGCTTTTGAAGCCATTTTGTCACTTTCATGAAATTTCCAACGACCTTATTTTACGTCGAAAAGTGACAATTTCACTATAAATCATTATGAAACTATTGTAGGATGACATTTTGACGTAAATACTTGTAAAGTAATTTAAGATTGGTCAAGACGTCAAAAGAGTATTTTTCGATGATAAGTATTATTTTCAAAACTCACAAATGGTATAAGTAACATACGAAATGCATGCATAACATTACATCATAACTCAAGTCATAACATTCATTTTAGGTCGCGGATAGTTCCGGGTCTCACTTTCGTGCACTTCATTTTGTTAGCATATCCATCATACCAGGTGAGTTCATACCCCACTTTTACTCGTTTAAATTCTTACAAACTATTTGGGGGAGATACATGCTTAAATACTTGTTTCACTCTTGCGAATACTCAAACCATTTATACAATTGTGTTACAATATACTTCTTATACACTTTGGACATTATGTGTGGTTTATTGCGATATGTGCCTTAATGTGCTAAACTAGTTTTCAATTATGCATCAACATACAAACTTTAGCAATCGGTTAACTCTGCGGGAGCCGGCGGAGAGGTATTGATAGTACTATCGGTGGCGCCCCCCCTCTGGGTCCTTGATGACGTGACACAGGGTGAATATAATCTGTTATTCAATGAAACATAACAAACAATTTAGACTTGTCAAGAGGTTCAGTTGGCGTGATTCTTTGCATTAAGTACATGTATATATCGTATGCACCTATGTCCTACTTACAAACAAGATTGACAATTCTATATTTTGGGCAATGGGTTGTAAACACACAGTTGCAAGTTTTGTATGGGCGAACTTGGGCCGAGTGGATTTACAATGCCTTTCTTGCATAAACAATTTTTGAAAGGCTTTACATTTCATCACAAACTTATGAACTCCCAACCATTGTGTTGACACTTTTAGCATGTTTATCTCGGTCTTAAGGTGATAGCACTTCATGGAGCTTTTGGGTCGCATGGCATACATTGAGTCTTGTGCTTTTAACAATTACCATTCGACATGTTTTGTAAACTTTTATGTATTATCAAACCTTGTGATTTCTTGTGGTGTAAACATTAACTTATTTATCGAATGGTAAACTTTTCAAAACGTCTCATTATAGAGGTCGTTTTACGTATCCATACTTTGTGCTATGACGTTATACCCCAATGACACTGTCGTTCACCGCGATATTTTGGGGTGTGACAGATTGGTATCGAGCCTTGGTTATAGAGAACTAGGTTGCATTTTAGTTCCTAGACTATAACCGCTCTCACGTCGATCCTTTCGTTTCCTATTGCCTTACTCACTTTTAGATGCGCATATGTTTTCTTAAGTATTCCTTCTAGAACCACCTCATTAGATAACGTAGTTTCCTTGTACCAATAGGGAGTCCCAAAATCTAGTTGGGTCATCAAAGATATGGAGCTCGATAATGAGCACTTATCTAACTTGATCTCGTGGCAGTTCTTGTTTGCCGAGATGCGAGATCGAGCTAAATAAGTGTTACTATAAAGCTGGATAGATTTGATGATTTTGCCCGAGGATGGGAGTTCTCTTGAGGATACTTTGGGAACTGCTGGCGACTAAACCTCATAGTGACTTTAGCACCTAACGGAATTTCCTACACACCAAGTGCGACTCTCCCTAGATACCTACCCTAAATTCCTCCTCCACTGTTTAGAATCGGATGATAGATTGGCTACCTATTTAAGTAACAACAATCGCCGAGACATGTATGCTTGGTGGTATGTACACGTGTGAAATGAAGCAATTATAATTATGGTGGCCAACATAATTATAAATGCGTCACAACTCACGTGGACATATGCGACCATGCATACGTAGATCGGTGTGGACACCTTAGGAACCAATTTGTGGCGTGGTATTATGTTTGAGGACGTTAAGCATAGACATTGGGAATTCAACGGTTCTTTCCTTGCGAGATCATGGCACCAAAGAGGTAACACGCGATCTTGGCCGAGGTGGTGCGGTACCAAGGGTGGAATGACGGTGGGCGTGGAGGTAGAGAAGGCGGTAGCGACATGGGTAACAATGACAACAACGGCGGAAACCCCGATTTTGCCGCCATCATCGCTCAACAACTTCAAATCTTGCTTCCCACTATTGTCACACAAGTTGGAAATCATATGAATAACTCGGAAACCACGGGACGGAACGGTCTCGGCGACACCAACAATGTAGTGGGAGTAACAACAACAACAACAACAACAATGTAATTGGATGCACATATAAGGAATTTTCGCATGCAAACCCGTGGAGTTTGATGGTATAGGAGGTGCTTTAGCGTATACTCGATGGGTAGAAAAGATGAGTCGGTGATCGACATCGCAATTGTGCCACACATCGGAGGGTGAAGTATCTTGCTTGTTATCGGAAAGGCATTGACATGGTGGAACACATGCTCAAAGCTAGAGGCAGAGGCGGCTATAGGTATGACATGGGACGAATTTAAGGCGTTCGAAAGAGGAGTCTTGCCGGACAATGAAATGCGAAATTGGAAGATGAATTTTATCACCACTCTATGATAGGGGGTGGTCACGCACCCTACACCGACCGATTTCATGAGTTAGCGGACTAGTTCCTCATCTAGTTACCCCGAGTCCAAGAGAATCTCGAGGTACATATATGGTCTTGTCCCCAAACCGTGGAACTGTGAAAACAAGCGAGCCGCCTACAATACAAAGTGCGATCATCGAGGGCGGGAACCCCGATGCACGAGATGGTTAGAAATGGTACGTTGAAGAGCGTTGATAAGAGGAAGGAAGCAAGTGGGTCGAATAAGCGGATAGGCGTGGTAGCGAGACAACAAAAGGGCAAGAGTTTTGTGGCAACTGGTATGAACAAAGAGAGTATCGCGGTACACATCCCAAATGTGCTAAGTGCTTATCATCACCAAGACCAAGCCACGCCGCTTGTGTACAAATTGCAATCGACACGGCCATTTTAAGGGCGATGTAAAACACAGATTACAACATGAGGGATAATCAAAAGACTTGCTTTGAATGTAACAACCGAATCACTTCCTAATAATTGTCCTCGATTGAATAAGCCGATGCAAGCTCCTCTAGCTGTGGCAATTGAAGGAAATAACCCGAACCATGTACTCAATATCAGTCCACCTCGAGGTCGAGCATTCTATATAGGGACCGAGGAAGCCCGCAATGCGAATGTACGTTTATCTTAGACCATTAAGTGATCCACCGTATTATTGATTCATGAGTCTCATTAGATAAGAAACCTAGACGCGTAAGTTTTGACATAAACACTTTGACCATACACTTGATTTCATGAAACCTAAGGGTAGAACTTTAAGTATCATCGATTGAATCGCGAGGACACGATTCTTCTATCGGGGAAGAATGTCACAATTCTCAAATTCGGTCATTTCTCATACTCCATATTCATCATTTCATAACGGTTCATTCATGATTTTTCATTTCACATTAAACGCGTAAATTTTATATTAAATAAACGTTATCGCGTGAGTTATTATTTTGAAAATTTAATCCGATACTTCCAAAATGATCCCAATATATTTTTATACTTACATTTAGTTATAAAATAATATTTTGAGTTTACCTAGTGTTTTAAATTTATTTTGTATATAAATCGTTAAGTTTATATTATTACGACGCTTTTCTTAAAAACTACACGATAATTATTTTATCACTCAAATTTCACAAGGAATGTATTTTTACAATTTTATAATCTCATTATACTTTATTTTGATCTATTAAAATTTATTTTACCTAAAATTTACCTTAAATACACTAATGTATCTACAATTGTACAAAGTTACCTTTACTTATATTTTTCCTACACTTTTAACAATCACACAAGCATATACAAATTAAAAAAAAATATATATATGGGAAACATCCTCCCCAAAATCCGCCATGGGGGATGAATCAAAGAGTTGTTGATTATTTTCATTCAATTACTTACACTCCAAACTTTACACACACCATCATAATTCAAACCTTCCAATTCAAGATAGCTAGTTTTAGTTTTTCTTCTCTCTTTTCCTTTGTCTATCATAACCGGCCACACAAGGGTGTTCAAGGAAATCATCAAAAATTTCTCAAGCTCAAGTTAACACAATCTAGATCACACTCTTATTAAGGTTTTGAAATAAAAACCTAAGGTGTTTAGGTTAATCCTTTGTTCTAATCACCTCATCATATCACTAGTAAGCATCTCATGTTTATTTATCATCTTACATATTCCTTTCATACTCATCTCATCATTTTTGAGCAAAAACATGCAAGACTTATGTGTATTTATACCATTTTTACTTTGATTTTAGAGTTTTATACATATAAAGTCATCCTATAATTATTCCCTTGGTATATATTGGTCTTGATGATGTTTAGGAACCCATGACACCCTAAGAAGGTGTATGGTAGGATTAGATTAGCTTTGGAGTTGATTTGAAGGGATTGGAATAGGTTTAGTACGAGAAAAACTATTTTCGATAAGTATAATAAGTGTTCTGTCCTTATTTTGTTTTTCTGGAAAATCCGACAGTAGCCACGAAATTTTGGCCTTGATATTTAGAAAATATACTTTAAAACGAATCCGTGGCCGCTTGAACGGATTAAAACGGAGTTATAACGAAGAAGTTATGAATTTTTCAAGTTTGACGACGATATATATATATTTCGAAAATTTCAGATACTATTTTTACTTTATTCGAGTCAAAAGCGAGCCTTAAGCTTTACAAATTATTTCGACTTATCAAAAATATATTAGTATACTTTGATACGAAGCTAAGGACGATAATACGTGAAAACGGATTTGAAACGACTAAGATATACACGTTTTCATAAAATTGCCGTAACTATTATTTTTAGAAAAACTATATTATTTTTACGAGATAAGTGTTACGGTAACTAAAACGACCATGTTGACGGCTGGTTTTTATCAATGATGTGGAACTTTTGTAACGAGATGTCTTCTAATGAAATTAAGATCACCAAGCATATTTTCTAAAACGATCAACCGTTTGTATAGCGGAGTTGTAATAAATTATTTACGGTTGCTTAAACTTTGCCGAAACTCACTTTTTACACAACAATTAGACAAAATCACCATCTTTAACCCCTATTATCTTTATGCTCGAGACCTCTATGACGAAAACTCATGTACTAAAACTTCTAGATTTTGATACAAGTTTTCCAAAACCGTCGAGTTCGTTTCCTAACGTTCGACGTACACCATTTTACGACTAGCTTTTCGAAGCCATTTTTGTCACTTTCATGAAATTTCCAACGACCTTATTTTACGACGAAAAGTGACAATTTCACTATAAATCATTACGAAACTATTGTAGGATAACATTTTGACGTAAATACTTGTAAAGTAATTTAAGATTGGTCAAGACGTCAAAAGAGTATTTTTCGACGATAAGTATTATTTTCAAAACTCACAAATGGTATAAGTAACATACGAAATGCATGCATAACATTACATCATAACTCAAGTCATAACATTCATTTTAGGTCGCGGATAGTTCCGGGTCTCACTTTCGTGCACTTCATTTTGTTAGCATATCCATCATACCAGGTGAGTTCATACCCACTTTACTCGTTTAAATTCTTACAAACTATTTGGGGAGATACATGCTTAAATACTTGTTTCACTCTTGCGAATACTCAAACCATTTATACAATTGTGTTACAATATACTTCTTATACACTTTGGACATTATGTGTGGTTTATTGCGATATGTGCCTTAATGTACTAAACTAGTTTTCAATTATGCATCAACATACAAACTTTAGCAATGGTTAACTCTGCGGGAGCCGTGGAGAGGTATTGATAGTACTATCGGTGGCGCCCCCACCATTGGGTCCTTGATGACGTGACACAGGGTGAATATAATCATTATTCAATGAAACATAACAAACAATTTAGACTTGTCAAGAGGTTCGATTGGTGTGATTCTTTGCATTAAGTACATGTATATATCGTATGCACCTATGTCCTACTTACAAACAAGATTGACAATTCTATATTTTGGGCAATGGGTTGTAAACACACAGTTGCAAGTTTTGTATGGGCGGAACTTGGGCCGAGTGGATTTACAATGCCTTTCTTTGCATAAACAATTTTTGAAAGGCTTTACATTTCATCACAAACTTATGAACTCACCAACCATTGTGTTGACACTTTTTAGCATGTTTATCTCGGTCTTAAGGTGATAGCACTTCATGGAGCTTTTGGGTCGCATGGCATACATTGGAGTCTTGTGCTTTTAACAATTACCATTCGACATGTTTTGTAAACTTTTGTATTATCAAACCTTGTGATTTCTTGTGGTGTAAACATTAACTTATTTATCGAATGGTAAACTTTTCAAAGCGTCTCATTATAGAGGTCGTTTTACGTATCCATACTTTGTGCTATGACGTTATACCCCAATGACACCGTCGTTCATTGCGATATTTTGGGGTGTGACATATTCATATAAGAATACTATAAGTAACGATCAACTAGTTGTGGGTAAGGGAACATGCCTTAAACTCTTTTTATTGTTTTTAGAAACCATAGACCCGAAAAACTTCATGAGCTTTTAAAGTAATCCATTGTACTTAGTAGAACTAGGTTGTGATTACTTTTGGGTTTTTCCTTGGGTGTTGGCTTCAATTTTCTTTGGATAGAAATGAAGTCTTTGGAAGAGTCCTAGTAAAAAGATTTCTTAAAGAGAAATTGTTAGAATAATCTATCACTATCCAACATTCAAAGAAATTTGTTTTAAGAGATTTCCTTCTTTGTAGTTTTCAACCATACACGGATTGCATCAAGTTTTTAAAGTACAATATACTCTAAGAAACTTGGTAACGAAGCTCTGGTACCAATTGTGAAAACTAGAAAGGAGGGGGGTTGAATAGTTTTACCGATTAAAACTTGGTTTTAAACTATTTAGATCGACTTATGTCAACCTATTTAATGTGTGTGTTGGATGATGATAGATAAGCATATAAACAAGTAATGCAAAGATAAAGAGTAAGGAACACAAAACCACGACACGAGTATTTATAGTAGTTCGGCTACAAGGACACCTTCCTTGCCCTACTCCACTCCCCGAGTTCCCCACTCGAGAGTTAGTAAGCACTACGCAACACAAGCTTCTTAATGTGGCGAAGAAGCCTTCACAACGTCGCCTACTCTTTATCCGGTACAAGGCTAGACACCGGGTTCTTCCACGAGGTAGAACCAAACCTATCACAACGTCGCCTACACTTTATCCGGTACAAGGCTAGATGCCGAGTTCCATTACAAAGGAAGAACTACTACCCAACACTACACCACTACACGACTACCCCAAAGAAGACACACTCTTTATTACAGTATCATAAGGATATCAATATCCTTTAACCCAAACTAACTATCTTGTATATCGATGCACCATATCGAATGTACTCCCTTGGCACCTTTCACTAAGGCCTTCGACACGACCCTTCGGCACCTTTCACTAATGCCTTCGACTTGACCCTTTGGCACCTTTCACTAATTCCTTCAACACAACACTTCTAAAGAGAGAGGAAAGAACTATCAACAAGATAACTTTAGTAGTCTTGATGATGACGAAGCTTGGTAACTCATGGACTTGAGCTTGCACGACTTCAAGAGGTGGTGATCTTTCCTTTAAGAGGAACCTAGAGAATCACACAAAAATAAAACTACATAGAAAGATCCTTTGGATATGAGGTTAGAGATGTTACAATACTAAGAGAAAGTATGTGTATAAGGGGTGGGTTACAATGAGGACATGGCTCACTATTTATAGAAAAAATTGTCTATTGTTCTACGAATCACTCCCCAGAGGGATCCGGCTAGTGCAGACCTAGGGATCCGGCAGCTGGGTCAGCTTAAGTCCGGATTTTGGGTTGCAAACCGGGTTATGGGTTATGGGTTATGAACCATGGGTTATGGGTAATGAATTATGGATACCCAACAAGATGCAATGTATCTAGACATTGGGTCATGGGTCTTAGGTCATGGATCATGGATAATACCCAACATGACTTCATGCATGATGTCATGCAATGGGTCATAGGTTATGGATCAAGCTCCATGGGTATTGGTCATGGACCTTGGGTTTTAACCAACAACATTCATTGTACCTAGTCAATGGGTCATGGACTTAGATTTTTACCCATTACAATATATACAAAGTATATATGCACATTTCCATAATATGTAAACACTAGTTGTTATATATATGCATTTCTATAAGATGTAAACAATATTACTTGTTTAGTGTTTTATATGAAAATGTAAGTATGTTAGTAAACTATTGGCTCAAACCATTTACGTAATTTATTTGTTTCGTTAAAATGATTTTACGTTTGTTATCGACAAAACATTAGAAGATCGTAAAATATAAATAATCGTTTTTATGGCTTATTTGTATTAACATAAGGTATTTATAGTTTTTACAATATACGCTACCTACAGGCTGTGGATCAAGTATACAGTGGGTAAAAACCGTCCGTCATCCACGGTGTTACTTAACTAACTACGTATAATAACTAAACGACTAAGACTACGAGCTTTCTAATAATTACAAATACTTGAGGTGACCGAGTTTTTAACTTATGGATTTACTAAATCCTAACATCATGGAACATTCAAAGAATCATCACTAAAGTACAAAGATTGCGGACTTTGAAGAATCAAAGACTACGAGCTTGAAGATCAAGAACTTGTAATAAAATGCTAGAATTCAAAATGTATTTAAAAGAGGTGACCTCCCTTAGGGGGAGATTGTTAGGATTTAGTAAATCCGTAAGTAAAGACTCGGTCACCTCGGGTATTTGTTAGCATTAGAAAGTTCGTAGTCTTAGACGTTTAGCTATTAGTAAGTAGTTAGTTAAGTAACACCGTGGAGGACGGACGGGTCTTTACCCACTGTATACCTAATCCACAGCCCGTAGGAGGCGTATTTTGTAAAAACTATAAATACCCTATTCCTCCCAAGGTAGAGGGTTGGAGCTTCATAATATTACTTTCACTTTCTCTCTCTAGAAGTTCCCCACTCTCTACTTTCTCTCTCTTAACTCATCTTATATTTGATCCATATACATATTTCTTGTGTGTTTATGATAACCAATCTCTTACAGAGCCAAAATTTCTAAATTCAATTACACGGTGAAAATTGGTGAAAAGTATATCAAAATGTGTAGAATGAAAAATGGAATCTAATGATCTGTTTAGAATTTTGGATTATGCACTATACGAAGCTAGATCTAAGAAAAACGAAAGAATTTTGATGGTGGAAATTGGTGGGAGAATAAGTTTTAGAGGAGAGAGAAATGAGAGAGTCATAACACTTCATTTTTTTACTAAGAGATGTCAACTTGCTTATCTGAGTGTTTAAACGTTGTTAAAAATAAAAAACACGTAAAACGTAAAATATCCAAAGTTTTCGTAAAAATAGAAAGTAAAATTGTGACATATAAAATATGTATGTAAGGTAGTTAAAATGAATAAAATATGTAGACTGAACATAGTCTAGGGTCGGCTTTAGTTAAATGTACGTTTAACGACGTACGCGAGTGAACCTATCCAGTTACTCACAAAAGTTAATTTTCACGAAATGAAAATAATTAGCAAAAGTAAGTGGTTAAATAATAACCTGAAAATATGAATTGTTACAGTAGTTTAATGTACGTTTATAAATTTAAAGGGCTAAAAACGTAAGTTGAAACGCGTAAAATGCAAGTTACTTGAAAACATTGAATTTGAATAAAATGATCATTTAAAAAGTTTTGAGTAGACTAAATAATAGTCTAGTGTGATATAAAACGTCTAAATGTGGTTTTGTTACGCGCGGGATAACCTTACGGTTATACGTAATGTTTAAAATTCACGCGATTTAGATAAAACGTTCAAGTTTAATGGTAAAAGTTATCGTAAAGTTCCTGGTTGTTACAGTATGTTTTAAGAAATTTAGACCATTTAGTATAAATTCCATCCGCCAAATAGTAACCTTTTGCGTATTTTTCCATTTACCACAAAAGGAACTTCTAGAGCTATACGGGCAAAAAGGTCATCAAATAACGGTGAACCGTATAGAACATTGAGGTCGTTATTTGCCCCCGGAACACCAAAATACACATGCCAAATCCCAAAATTTTGTGACGCAACGGCTTCACGCATTAGAGTTGGGTATTTATGGTCACGTCTTTTGAATTGTTGGTGTAAGCTCATTGGAAAGTTTGTCTATTCCCAGTGCATACAATCAATCCTCTCGAGCATTCCCGGGAGTCCATGTTTTTCTTCATGCAATTCATATATATGTTGGATAGCATTTAAATCGGGTTTTCTTGAAAACTCTTTCAAATATAAAGCACATATGCATTTAGTGAAGTTGTGTGAACAATCACGTGAACAACGTTCACCAATCTGCAAGTACTCGTCAAATTCATCGGGTGTTGTGTCGTATGCCAATTGACGTATGGTCGATGTGTATTTCATGATAGGACTAATAAAATGGAAGTATTCGGAAAGAGGGTAAACATCGAATTGGTAATATCTTTAACTATTTGTTTAAAAGTTTTGAACTCATACAATACTTTCGCCTAAAATTCCTCTCTAGATATTTAGGTGGACTATCTTCGCTCCAAAATAATCTTCCATTAGCCGCTCTTCCGCCTCTTCTACATCGAGTATGTATGTCCTAGGTATAGGATTTGAACTCTCGACTTCTTGATCATTCAAAGCTTGAAATTGTTGATGATATTGAAAACATTGAGAGTACTGTTCCACATCGTCTTGAGAATAAAGATCGTAAAGATCATATTAGTTGATATCCATAGCGTTTTTGAAGTTAAAAAGAAAAGTAATGTTGAGATGTGTATAAGTGTGAGTAAAATAAGAAGATTAATGGGTATTTTTAAAGGGTACACATTGAAAAAAGTTGGTATTCTTTTGCTTCAAATGGCTATATTTTCAAAAATGGGTATTTTTTATTTTGTACCATTGCCCAATGTTCAAAAAAGAGGGAAAAGAAAACGGAAAACGCGAGCCATCGCGTGTGCAAGCGACGCCGTCCGTCTCATTAAGGGAAAACGCTTATTAGTGTCGCAAGGTAACTACGCCTCTTTGTTTATTCATTAAGACATTGATCGAATGTTCATTAAGACATTGATCAAATGTAGATGTACTGGACAAAATGGACATAAAAACAAGCACAAATTTTTAGCGGATTAATAATCAAAGAAGTTACTAAAGTTTGAGAAAATGTTCGCCTAAGTTACTATAGTTTAAAATGTTAAAAACAAGTTACTCAAGTTCACGGATTTAACAAATGGGTTACTAAAGTTTCAAAATGTTACACTAGGGTTACTCCCAAGGTGGACAACCGGTTGATAGCTCAGATCCCAAATGAACATATTCCACCTCAAAGAAGTTACTAAAGTTTGTAAAAAGTTTGCCTAAATTACTAAAGCTTCAAACTCATCATCTAAGTTACTCAAGTTCACCTTTTTTTTTTTTTTTTTTTTTTTTTTTTTTTTTAAGTAATAACTGTGATACAAAATAAAATAGGGTAAAATCCGTAGATGTACTAAATGAAGTGATTCATTATATATAACCAACTAACGAAAATACTATTATAAACAAAGAAAATTAGCATGTTTGGTCCCTTTTGTTGCAGAATCTTGCAGCGTCTATCCTTTTGGCCAACGGACGTTTGTACGTATTTAAAATTTTTAGGTTTATACGTTTTCATCCGCTATTTATCCGTTTTATACAATTTTGTACGTTTTTGTCGTTTTTATACGTTTTTGTACATTTAGTACGCTTTTATACGTTTTGTACGTTTTTATATGTTTTGTGCATTTTATACGGTTGTATACATTTTGTGTTTTATATATTTTGTACGCTTTTATACGCTTGTATACGTTGTTGTACGCCTTTTTACGTTTTTATGCGTTTTCTTACGTTTTGCATGTTTTTATATTTTTTGTGCGTTTTTCTATGCCTTTATGTGTTTTTTCTATATATTGTACATTTTCTTGCGTTTTCATACATTTTTATCTGTTTTATTTGTTTTTATCCGTTTGTACAAGGAGTTGAAAGATAGTCCACCCGTCTCTTATCACAACAAACCCACTATCCCCCAGATTGATGGCATGAATGTCATCGTCTATAAAGGAATATAATCCAGAATTAGACATTAGTGAACGAGAATATAATCCGACATTTATGTAATGGGTGGCAAAGGTTGAGTAACTTGTTTGAAACGTTTTAAACTATAGTAACTTAGTCGAACATTTTCTCAAACTTTAGTAACTTATTTGTCTATTAACCCAATTTTTAGCATATAGCAGTAGTAGTTAGCAGTTAGCAGTGTGATGGCAGTAGCAGTTAGCGATGTAGCGTAGCGAGTTAGCAGTAGCAGTCGTAGTTATTTGTTTAAAAAATGTGTTTGGTAACGAGTTGTAGAAGTAATTATAAATTGTAAAATTACGAAAAGGTCATATACATATTAAAATAAAATAAATGATTAAACAAATGAGGTATATATGTAATTTCATAAACTAAACGCCGGAAAGAATCGCGAAACGCTTAATCAAGAAGCATTTAGATTGGAGCGGTAAGGCAATATTCTAACGCTTGTTGAGGTGTTGCCAAACAAGCTTTTCATCTATAATGCTTACCGCTTGTCGCTCCTAAACGCTTCCAAATGCTTGTTGCCAAACACACCCACATAACATTATACTACCTCCGTCCCAAAGTATAAGTCCGCTTTTGACTTTTTAAAGTCTTTCTCTTCATATTTTGACCGTGATTTTTTTTTGTGTTATATAATAACGACGAAAATATATAAATGGATTCGTGTTCAAATATATTTTCATCGCACATTTTCATCAAATATCATATAACACGAAAAAAATAATTACGGTCAAAGTCGAAAAATAGACATTGAAAAGTCAAATACGAACATATATTTTACGGAAGAGAGTTTTTTGTGTGTTCGTTTAGCTATTCTACTAAAAATATATAATAAAGATAACGATATTAAAACTTAGACAAAATAAAACACTTGTCCAATAAGCCAAATAAAAGCCCAAGAAAGAAAGAAATGAAAACCCAATAAGCCCAATAATACAATTAGCGCCTTAACCTCTATGCCACTGGCACTGCAAAACCGCCGTCAAACGACGCCTTTTTCTTCTTCTTCGCCATTATCCTTTATACCACGGTGCGTGCCTATATTTATCTCTTGAAGTAAATACTAAGTTGTTGATAAAGTCACTACTATCTGTTACATTTCTATTTTATGGATATTTATTCATATTAAGTTTTCATATGCATTTCACATTTGGATGTGTAATAAAGTAATATATGCGTTTGAATTAGGTTTATGTTAGGTTACAAATCAAAGTTTTGGTGTCTAAGACATGTCGAGTGTGTTGATAACTATCATTTCGTAGGTTTAAAATTCGTATTAAGGAGATCAGGGTCATGTTTTATTTTTTAAACTTTCTTCAGTGTTTAAAGAGTTGACTTAGAAAATTCATGATGACGAGTTGAGGACCCAAGAAACATATGCTCATAACACTTATGCAGATAAGGATATTGGATACAAAAACATCGTGCATTTTAGGGGATGTTCGGATGTGTGTTTAAACTGATAATTCTGACTCGCATAATAATTAGTTGCTTTAAGATAGAATACATAGATACTTCTACATTCGAGTATTATATCCAACTACTCCTTTATCTTTGTGGTATTGGCTTATCCTAAAGGCTGATTATCTTTTTGGTGGCCATAGTTCAAATCTCCCCTACACACATTGTTTCTGTAATATTATAAATGTATCTTTTGTGAAAATAGGCTCCACGTTTTCTATTCTGACAGACTATATAGATGGTTCAAGGTCTTCGATTCTATAATAAATATTATAAAAAATTTAACGCATTTTTCTTATGTTTTCTCAACTAGTTTGGTTTGGCACCTGATTAACTTGCTTTCAGTGATCTGTTTCTGTATCTAATTTCGCTTATTTGTCATCAAGGATGCATGTTATTGTCAGACTAATATGTATAGGACACATTCTAAACAATTATATATCTAGTAATTCAACTGTTCATATTGTATAAATGCCTAAAAGTAATTCTAGTACTTTTATATGATTTGGGCATTCTAAGCTTCTACCCAGAACAAGGGTATCTGTAACCATAAATTTGATGATTAAACCTGGGCCGCTATCTCATAATATTGTATTGTTGGTTCAATGAAACAGATAATTAAAGGGATTAAACAGAGACAGTGGTGGTTTCCAGCTATGGCGTTTCTAGAAAAACCCCACTACCAAAATTGAAAATGGCGAGGATGCTTCTAATAGTAAGAAGAAACGAAGAGGTACAAGAACAAGAATAAGACTTCAGAGGAAGAGCATGTAGTAGCAGACTCTATTAGCGACAGTGAGAAGGAGGAGGGAGATGCAAAGGAGATGGAAGTAGCGGTCATAGATAAGAAGAGGAAGAACAAGACGATCAAGAAGATAACATCGAGAATGATGAAAACAAAGAAGAAGAGGAAGAAGGTGACAAGGATTTGAAAACGGAGGAAGAGGAAGAAAAGGAGAAAAAACCGAAGAAGGTGAAGAAGAGTGGTGGTGAATCTGGAATTATGAGTAGTGATCCTTTTACTGCTTTGCCACTATCGGAACCAACCAAGAAAGCTATATTGGATATGGGTTTTCAGTATATGACTCAGGTAAATCTTACCATGTTTCAGTTTCACCCGATTAAAATTCTTTTATAATTTCGTTAAGTAACAAATGTACTATTTAATGTGTATACCGACGTTCTTTATAAAAAAAAATGTATGTAGATTTGATATTTTCACATATACCCTAAATTGTGCAAAACATATTGAGATTTTGTTTGTTATTACGACTGCCCGCCCATGTAATTGAGACTATAACTATTGTTTTAACTTTGATATAACTATTACAGATCCAAGCGAGAGGAATTCTCCTCTTTGAAGGAAAAGATGTTCTTGGAGCTGCAAGAACAGGTTCCGAAAACTTTAGCTTTTCTTGTTCCAGCAGTTGAGCTGTTATATCAACTTCACTTTGCTCCTCGAAATGGAACTGGTGTTGTTGTCATTTGCCCAACAAGGGAGCTTGCGATACAGGTACATACATGCTCTGTTATTCATGAGTAAATACGGAATCATATTGTGCTTTCTTGCTTTAGCAGTTTTTGATATTCTATTAGCATGCATTGAGGCCACTTCCAACATATCACTAACGTTGTATGGAACATGAAGAGATAATGATTCTTGTATATACTAGATAACTACACTTTTGGAATTATGAAAAAGCTTTTAGAGCGTCAATGTGTTAGTATAGCTTTAATGTATTAGTTAAAAGTAGCATCATTGTTTCTTGATGGTAGCAATACTGAAATTAAGCCTTGGAAAAGATTTGTTATTAGAAGTACGGTTTAGAAGCTGTTCTTAAAATATGTGTGATTTGGATTGTACAGACTCATGCAGTGGCAAAGACCCTTCTAAAGTATCACTCACAGACTCTTGGGCTGGTTATTGGTGGCGCTGCACGAAACTGAAGCTGAGCGATCGTGAAGGGGTTAATATATTAGTGGCTACTCCTGGAAGACTTCTTGATCATCTCCAGAACACAAAAGGGTTTATCTATAAGAACCTTAAGGTACAGTTTTCATTTCATATCTATGTTAAAATTGAGGGAATTTAACTCATTCTCATGCATACGAATGTAAGAAAGTTATCTTTAGAAAATTTATATGACCAATGAGATATATCAGTAACACCTAAATCGTATGCCAAACTACTGGTTCATTAGACTCTAGGTGATTTTGTGATTGCTATAATACATAGCCAACTCGTAATTAGGAGAAGTTTGATAAACAATCTTTAATTAGTAAATACTAGAGCATTAAAAGGCTTTTGTATATGTATATAATTGTGCTGTATTAAGACTCAATTTACCATAAACCCTAGTCTCATTTCTCATTAAAGCGAGGTGGATCCATTTAAAACACATGCAATATGATTAAGGAACACTTTTGTTAAAATCCAAATTGATGCCAGTGTTACATCTGTTTTTTCTACCAAAACATACATCATTTTAACTTCCATACAACTATTTCTAGTTTGAGCACTTATGTTTTTGTTACTTCTCCAAATATATGATCATATCTCTTATCTGTCAAAGGAAATGACTGATCAAGAAGTTGGGCTGTTGTTTCATATTTTCTAATTTAAGTTTCGGATTATGCAGTGCTTTGTGATTGACGAAGCTGACAGAATTTTGGAAGCAAATTTTGAAGAAGAAATGAAGCAGATAATTAGAATATTACCTAAGGTATGGTTCTTTCTAGATGGCAATACAAATTTACCGTAGAAGAAATTTCCAGTTCCTGGATATTGTTGCAAATAATGCAGTTAGATCTTCGTTATAGTGTATTATTTCACCTAATTATCTAATTAGATCATTAGGGTTTTTTATATTACTTGGTTAATATCTTTATAGTGACTCCATTTGTTACAGTTATATTAGATGGGCTCCTTGCATATTTTTGAACTAAACTGACTTACCCTGTAATGCGCAGACAAGGCAAACCGCTCTTTTTTCTGCCACTCAGACAAAAAAGGTACGATTTTCAAGTCAAATTTTGTTCTGATTGTAGTTCGTTGATTTTGCAATTATTTTTATAACGATATATCTACTGTATTGCTTTCCAGGTTGAGGATCTTGCACGTTTATCATTTCAGAACACTCCAGTCTATATTGATGTAGATATGGGGAGGTCCAGGGTAAACAAGCTACTATCTGCAAGTTAAAAGTTTTATCTTATTGCGTTAATATTGTCTAATGGTTATACTTATTATATAATGTTATAGGTCACTAATGAAGGTTTGCAACAAGGCTACTGTGTGGTGCCAAGTGCAAAAAGATTTTTACTTCTCTACTCTTTCTTGAAAAGGAATTTGTCAAAGAAAGTGATGGTCTTCTTTTCTTCATGCAATTCTGTTAAATTTCACTCGGAGCTTCTTACGTATATTCATGTGGAGTGTTTTGATATTCACGGCAAGCAAAAGCAGAATAAACGAACATCCACTTTCTTTGATTTCTGCAAAGCAGAGAAAGGAATCTTGTTGTGTACTGATGTTGCTGCTCGTGGTCTCGATATCCCGGCTGTGGTATGTGGGATGCACAACAATGTTAACTTTTTTTAGATAGTATTTGCTAATCAATATGCATAAACATTATTATTTTTTTATTGTTTTTTTCTTTTTCTTATAGGATTGGATTGTGCAGTATGATCCTCCAGATGAGCCTAAGGTGTACAGCTTTTTCTTTAGTAAATCAATATATCTATGAATGTGTTCTATTTTATATTGTTTGGTTTAGTATTTTGTCTAAACATAATTTCATTTAATTTCAGGAATACATTCATAGAGTGGGTCGAACTGCTCGTGGAGAAGGTGCAAAAGGGAATGCATTGCTTTTCCTTATACCCGAAGAGTTGCTATTTCTTAGCTACCTCAAGGTGTGTAGGAAACTAAGAATCTAAGTATAACTTCATATTTATCTTTTGGTGAAATCTAGTGAAAGATGAACCAGTAATTCTAACATTAAAAATTGTTACAGTTTATTATTTTGACTCACTGATGATTTTATAATTGTTCTATCTTAGCAAGCAAAAGTACCAGTGAAGGAGTACGAGTTTGATGAGAAGAAGATAGCCAATGTGCAGTCTCACTTGGTACGTCTTTGCTTTAGCATGTTGCGAAACTACTTTCTAGAAGTTACGGATATAGTTTTGTTTGATTGTACGTTGTGCTGTGGATGCAGGAAAAACTGGTTTCCACCAATTTCTACTTGAACAAATCTGCTAAAGATGCATATAGATCCTACTTACTATCTTATAACTCACACTCCATGAAGGAAATCTTTAACGTTCATCGACTGGATATGCAGGTACGATATGAAAACTGATACGAGATACATTACCTTGTGTGTGTAAATATATGTATGGCTGTAGATGATTAAATTCGTTTTGGTATTATTGACAGGCGGTTGCAGCATCATTTTGCTTTTCAAACCCTCCAAAGGTGGCACTCAATATTGACAGCAATGCATCTAAGTTCAGGCAAAAGTCACGTAGACCAGAAGGAAGAAGCCGAAATGGATTTAGTGAAAACAATCCTTATGGCAGGAACCGTGGTGGGGGTGATGACAGAACCCAAATTGTAAGATATTAGCAGTCTGCAAGAAGCGGTGCCCAATTTTGAAGCTAATTAGTTTTGTTACGGACATGACTTGTTTAAAAGCTTATATAGTTAAATGAGTTAACTTGTTTAACATTTACCCGTTCCAAACGTGACTCATTTGAGAGTAGGGCTTTAAATGAACACAGACGTGACATTGATCATGTTTGTTGTTTAAGTTGAATCGGATATACAAATGGACACACAATTAAGTGGACAGTTTTTATTATTTTTATTTTTTCCTTTCAGTAATCTTTCAGAAAACGAGGTTGTTTGCGTTTATATTTTATTCAATAAGACGTTAGACGAATGTAAACGAAAGACAAGAATGAACAACGAAAACAAGCATAAATTTTTCAGAATACGCAAAACATTTTTGTTTCGTGTGTATTCGTTTGTGCAAGGATAACTATTTTACCAAGCATAAATATATAATAAAAGATACGATAGTTCAAACATGCACAAATAAATAAAGTATAGATACGTATTACAAACACATAAATAGACGTTCATAAAGGTAAATAAATAAACAAACGATTGTTGCATATTTTTTAAATTACCCAAAAGAACATATTATTTAATTCATGTTCATTCATTTAACAAACTAGACGAATACATCGCCAGAAACTCCGCAGATAACGACAAATAATTATACTTACGAAGATGCTGGTTTCCTACATGACCTCGACGCAACCGTGTGTTTTCTCTCCTTTTTTTTTTCTTCTCTTTTTTGTTTCTTTCTTTTTTGTGTGTAAATTCAATTCATAAACAACCGTGTGATTGGGTGTCATTTATAAAGAGATTCTCCTTCGTCAGTGTATTTAATGCAATCGTGTTTTTTATTGATAGACCAAATAGTATAACTTGCCACATTTAAAAAGTATTGCTATGTAAACTTGTTTTGTATGAAGTTTAAAAATAAAAGTTTAAGGATAAAAAATAAAATAAAAAAGTTTAAGGATCGATATACATGCATTATAAATAGTAATGATAAAGGTAAAACAGACACTGTCAAACATTTTACCAGGCAATAGATGCTTAATGAAATTTACGATCCTAATTAACCGACACAAACAACAACCAGTTCGGGTCAAAATAATAAGTCCAGTTCCAAGAAAAAAAAAAGAAAGGAAAAAGAAAACAGTAGAGCCCATAAAAGCCCAATAATTGCGTCACATTCGCAGACTTACCCAAACTCCTCTGCTACTGGCACTTACCACCACACTGCAAAGCCGCCGTCAAACGACGCCGTTTTCTTCTTCCTTTCATTCATACCGCCATTATCCGTTATTCAGCCGTTAACATACACACGGTTCGGTGTGTCTATCTTTATCTATTACTAATATTTGTTACATTTCTATTTTATACACATAATAATTAATTCACTCCTCTCAAGTTAACTAACATAATTTTTTTGGGTCAATTATGATATTTGTGCTTTTTGTATGCGTAAATAACTTTGGCTGCTAAAATGTTCAGTCAACTGTTCGGAAGAAAGTTTGTTTATTTACGTAAACAAGATTCTATGTTTGTTTAATTATGTTTGTTTAATTAAATGAAGGAACACGAACGTAAACAATATTTTTTTGTTAATGTAACGTAATGTATAACTTAATGAATGAATTCATCTTGATTAAATACTTGTGCGTTATGCATTTTCATTAAAGTGAGACAACATATATTTACTTAAAAGGACAAGTTTTTATCACTTTATGTATTAGAACTTGATAAATCCAATAGTATAAAAAATTGTATGATTGTGTTTTTCTACAGATATCGGACTGTGGATAATTTGGTTTCGCATCATTCGACATTGTTCGGCATCAATGGTGAGTCTCTTTTTCTTTTGCCTTATGCTTGTTTTATTTGCGTTTTGCATTTTGAGTTTTGTAATAAAGAAACATATGTATTTCTGCACTAGGCCTTTGTTAGGATATTAAGATAAATTATGGTATCTTAAGACATGCTGAATGGATTAACAACATTCATTTTAGAGCTGCAAAAGGCTAGTCTGAAACCTTTCCACAACAATCATGGTGAAGTTTGCCCTTTTTTTTTTTTTTTTAGTCGCTTTGCTGTTATTTACCTTTACGCTTTTAGAATTAAACTTGAAAAATTTCATGAGGACCCAATAAACATATAAAGATACAAGGTTTTGGACATTTTCAAGCATGTCCAGGGATATTTTGATGTGTGTCAAACTGATTGTTAATAAGAATCAAATACCTAGCTGCTATGTTTTAAAATTATCCCTCAATAATGCACATTGAACCACCCCTTAGTTTATTGGCTCATCCCGTAGGTAGTAATCTTTTTTGGATACCATAGATCAAAGCCCCCCTATATGTATCTTCAGTAAGACTAGGCTCTATTTTGTGTGTGTGTGAGTGTGACAGACTCTGAAGATGTTTCATGATCTTTCATACTTTAAAAGAAGAATGAGAAAACTGATAGCAAACAACTTAATAGTGCCATGACTCAGAAAGTTCGTGTTTTTTTTTAAACGTAGATGAGTTTATTTTGAGATAATTTTTTTGGTGTTTATATTTTGGTTGTATATATTGGTCTTCAACTAGTTTGGTGTGGCATTTCAGTCATTAGTAGCTTTTCAGTGCTCTATAATTGTATCTGATAATCGGTTTATTTGTCATCTAGCATGTTATTGTTAGACTAATATGTAACGGCATATTTAAAACAGTTTGTTATCTAGTTCATGACTAGTCAGTGTTTATATCCTAGAAGGTGTTCTATTAATCTTATTTGATTTGAGCCTTCGTTAGTCATTTTACTAGTCAGTGCACCTATGTGCTGATAAGTTAAAGAGCACCTGAGACGTGCTGAAACTTCAATATTGTTCCTTTTGGGACTGATAATCTGATGATTGATAATAAAATCTTGTTATGATAATCAGGGTCAAATGATGAGTTCATACCTCCGTAAAAAACTGATTATCCCTACCATTCTTGTAAAATTAATTGAGATAAGCATCCCAAATTTTTCGCATTAATGCCATTTTTAATTTAAATTATCAAGTTAGCACAATTTGCCAACAACTTGAACATCTACTTTCCGATGCTGTCAATCTCAAACAACGTAAAGAACATCAGCATACTACTTTCCATGGTTCGTTTAATTATAACTTTACAACTGTATATCTGCTTCTGTTTTCAATATCGCATAAGCACATTCGAACGCTCATCGAAATCCCCAAACTACAAGATGAGCCTGTTTCCATTTCATTTGACCTTATCTTCATACTTATTTTTATGTTCAGAGCAGGGCATTGCATAGTTTATCAGGAAGTGGTCATACATGTGAGAGACTTTTTGAATTTGATTTCAGAAGGGTCACAGTATCTTGCATCTTGAATGGAGGACGTGCTGTAGCTCCACGCCTTAAGCCTCGAAAAGTGTATTCCTCAATCAAACCCATCAGTAACCGGTCTTATTCTGCATTCTCTTTTCAACCACTATTAAGAAGTCGTTCCGAACCAATGAATACAATCAGTTGTGGTCTAATTAATGGCGGCTTTGGATTATTTGCTCCCTATAAAAGTGTTATTTCCACGAGACATTTTTCTCAGGCTTCAAAAGCAGTATTACCCAACATTGTCGCGGGTGATAAAGAAGGAAGGAAGAAAAGCACATCCTTTCTTGCTTTTAATAAACATTGGAAACAATCAAAGAGTTTGACTCACAAAAAGCCTTTGTTAGTAACTAATGCTGCTAAGAAAGATACTGCATCTGCATTAAAGGATCCACTTCTCGAAGATGGCAAGAAAGAGGCTGATGTTGTAGTCCCAGCTCTTATTAACAACGAAGGTCAACTGCCTAAGGCTAAAGCAAAAAGGAAATCACAACCGAAAAGTAAAAAAAGCCAAGAGGAGTCTACTGTCGCTTCCGAGGAACTAGCTACACAGACAAGTTCTAAAAAAGTTTCTTCATCAAAGAAGACCAAGCCCTCCAAGAAGGACGTCGGGACTCCTGCTTCAGAGGTTAGTGAAGAAGCAATTGACTTGTGAGCAGTATTGTATGTAGACAAAATGGGCGGGTCGAGCAAGTTGGTAATGGGTCAGATTGGGTTGACTCTTTTTGTCCACAAATCTATTTTTTATTAATAATTATGTACTGTACCAAATATGATTACATAATCTTTGTTATTTCAAAATCTTTTATATACTAAAAATACACTTTTCACAACTTTTTTACCTCTCTGGCCCATGTTCTTATAATGATTATATTTTTTAATCTTACCTGTATGACTCGCTAAAGAACATAACCCAAATCGAACCGTTCATATAAAATAGGTTAAAAATGGCTATTTCTCGCTGTATCCGTTATTATAAATAATATGTTAATTGAATTGCAGCTTGTCCAGGTTTCCTCAAATGTAAAGCCCCTTATTGAAGTAAGTTTGGAAGAGGAACAATCCAAAGGGACAACAAAAAAACCTCGTAAGAGAAAACCCAAAACGCAGGCCAAATCTTCTACAGAGTCCAATGAGGCTGTGCAAATTGTAGATGTCAGTGACTTACCTTCAAAGTCAAAACCCCCCACAATTGTCAGAAATAGGACTATAAAACCATTATACCCTCCCTCTGGTAAATCTGTTGTTGTGGTGGAGTCTGTCACAAAAGCAAAAGTGATTCAGGGGTATCTTGGGGACATGTTTGAAGTCCTTCCTAGTTACGGTCATGTGAGGGATTTGGCTGCAAGGTCAGGATCTGTGCGACCTGATGATGATTTCAGTATGGTTTGGGAGGTTCCTTCTGCTGCCTGGACTCATCTTAAGAGCATCAAGGTTGCATTAAACGAGTATGATACTTTATCCTCTTAAAAGTCTTGAAACTTAATGTTTGGTTACGTTAGAGTTATTGATCTAAACTTATTTATTTATGATTTTATGAATGGGTTGATTCAAGTCACGAATAGGTCGATTTAAGTCAAATTGGTCGAAAGCCACATAATGTGAATTTACAATGCTTTATATCCGCTACATTGTTAAATAAATAGATTTTTAGTGAAATAATATATAAAGTTACCCGGTTTGACTTTTGACTTGTTTCTCAACCCACTTAACACCCTCATAGTGCCACTTCTAGTTTATGTGTCAAGGACTACTTAAACTTGTCAAAGCTAGTAGAAGTTTTAACAGTAACTTGGCATAGAATTGTTAGGAAGTGGTTGGATGCACTTTTCAAATGTGGTTATTACGACTTGAAGAAATAAGTTCAGATGATTAGTTTTTATAGGTTAGTTTGATATTGATCTCAATAATTAGTTCTATAAAAAAACATATATTATACCTTACTTTAAAATTTTGAATGCTAAGTAGTTTTACCTAAAAAAAATTATAAGTGGTAATCATAGTTTGAGATCGCAAAAATTGGATTCATTAAACATTTAATCACTCCCTTATAACCATAAGACTTGTGGAATACACAATCGATGAGCCTATCTGACTAGATATGGGGAGATTGGATGATCATCTAGCTGCTATTCATTTTCTATCAAGATTATATTTGTTGCCATTTGTCTTTGTATTGCTTCTCATCTTGTTTCATTTTGTTTTTCAGCACCCAAAATCTTATTCTAGCATCAGATCCTGATCGTGAAGGGGAGGCTATCGCTTGGCACATCATTGAGATGTTGCAACAACAAAACGCTTTGCCTGAAAACATTAATGTCGCCCGAGTTGTGTTTAATGAAATAACCGAATCCTCAATTAAAGAAGCCTTGCAATCACCAAGAGACATTGACTTTAACTTAGTCCATGCTTATCTTGCACGTCGTGCACTTGATTATTTAATTGGGTTCAACATTTCTCCATTATTATGGAGAAAATTGCCTGGTTGCCAGTCTGCGGGTCGGGTCCAATCTGTTGCATTGGCTCTTATATGTGACAGGGAGACTGAAATAGATCAATTTAAACCACAAGAATATTGGACAATCGAGGGCGAGTTTATTTCTTCAAAGGGTTCTAACGACTTCTCATGCCCATCACACTTGACACATTATGATTCCAAAAAGTTGAACCAAATGTCGGTTTCTTCTCAATCAGAGGCAAATGCTATTGAAAACATGGCAAAATCTTCAGAGTTTAAAGTTGTTGGATTGAGTAAAAAAAACTACAAGAAAACATCTTCACCTCCGTATATAACATCAACACTTCAACAAGATTCTGCAAGTAAACTACATTTTCCATCATCGTATACCATGAAACTTGCACAAAAGCTATACGAAGGCATTAAGTTGCCAGATGGCAAGTCAGCTGGTTTGATTACATACATGAGAACCGATGGATTACACATGTCTGATGGAGCTGTAGAGGAAATTAGGTCATTTGTTACAGAAAGATACGGGAAAAATTATATCCCCAATAATGCTCGGAAATTTTTCAAAAAAGTAAAAAATGCTCAAGAGGCACATGAAGCGATTAGGCCTACAGATATAAGAAGGCTTCCGTCAATGCTTGCAGGTATTCTTGATGAGGATAGCTTAAAGCTGTATACTTTAATATGGTCTCGGTCAATTGCATGTCAAATGGAGCCTTCAGTTACCGAACAAATACAAGTCGATATCGAAATGGTAATGGCTCTATTGCTTTCAGAGCCACAAGCTCGAGAAAGGATTTTCCTGGTTACCAGGCTGTATATAAGGATACTGAGACTAGGATAATTAGAAATGATGAAGATCAAGAAGATGAGCATCATGGGTCTTTTGAGGTACTTAATAAGTTGAAATCTGGTGATCAATTAAATCTCGGGAAAGTAGAATCTAAGCAACATTTTACTCAACATCCGTCACGCTATTCAGAGGGTTCATTGGTTAAAAAGATGGAAGAGCTTGGAATTGGTAGACCGTCTACTTACGCAACAACAATTAAAGTATTGAAAGATAGAAATTATGTGACGTTAAAAGCCGAGTACTTTATCCGAATTTCGCGGGCGATGGTTTCAGCATTTTGTTTCATCATTTCTCGAGGTTACTGATTATAGTTTTACAGCTGACATGGAGACCGAACTTGATAATGTCTCTGGTGGTTTGACTGAATGGAAAGGCTTACTCAGAGATTATTGGACAAGATTTAGCAAGTATTGTGAACGTGCGGGTAATGTTCATATTCATCAGGTGGAGAAAATGCTGGAAAAAACTTTTGGTGATTTCTTGTTTGCTTCTCTTCCTGATCAAAGTAGAACGTGTCCAAGCTGTCAAGAGGGTACTTTGATTTTCAAAGTTAGTCGTTTTGGTGCGGGTTATTTTATTGGTTGTGATCAACATCCTCAGTGCAAGTAAGTCCTACCTTCGACGTCTTACCATACTGTAACCAATACCACGACTTTGCTTCTAAAAAGTCACCGGATTTTATGTTGGTAGACAAAACCGGTCCTTTTGTGTTGACCGGGAGTCTGTATGTCAATAATGATTACAAAAATAATATCATGTCTTATAATAAACGGATTTAGGGATTTGGTTGATTTTTAGCCCATTTGACCCGTTAAAATTTGTCCTATTTAAAGGTATATCGCTAAGACACTATATGGTGATGAAGATGACGACGCAAGCCCGGAAAATGGCCGAGCTGTAGAAGAGCCAAAGGTTCTTGGTCTGCATCCTGGCTCTAATGAAAAGGTTTGCATCTCTCTTGCACCTTTTGACCTCTTAAAATACTCTTTTAAGTACGTTTCTTTTTATGAACGCATGTCACATGATTCATTTTTACACTAATGTTTTGTTCTGTATTGTTTTAGATTTTGTTGAAGGATGGTCCCTATGGTCACTATGTTCAACTTGGCGAAGACAAAAAGGGACATTTGCCTAAACGAGCTTCTGTTTCTCAGGTACATTAATTTGTTGTACTAGATGAGTGATGAATCACTGAATTTAATTTCTTTTCATGGCATATGTTGTACTAGTTGATTTTCATGGCATATGTTGTACTAGTTGAGTGATGAATCACTGAATTTAATTGATATATTTTATGGCATATGCTGTACTAGTTGAGTGATGAATCACTGAATTTTCAAGGTCCAAAATGGGCTGTTGGTTAAGGGATTCGTTTTAGCCTAAACACACTTAACCATCAGCGGATACATCTCTCTGCCTGTTTGATATGATATTTATATAAAAAAAATATTTTATTGGACCAAATGTTTCGGGTCAACCCAACCCTACCAGCTTCGCCCAGTTCAAAAATATATATTTTTTGTTTCATTTTTTCAGACATGTCCCACGATTTTTAGTCTTTGTGATTCAACAACATGAACTTTATGCACTGCTTGAGTTCATCTATCAAACTGATGACATGCATTTGATACTTCTGTTGAAATAATCTTTTGCTTTAATGTGATTACAGATATCAGATATTAGCTCTATTACCTTGGAAGATGCCCTTCAGTTACTGCGTTACCCCATTACTTTGGTATGTTGTTATCTGGAATTTTGATTTCAGATGCCAATTTTTGATTAAATATGTGATTATTATTTCCGCCTTGATGTTAAATCCATATGTCTGGAATTGGTGCTCAGGGAAAACATCCAGATGATGGGCAACCGGTAGTACTGAAGCTCGCCAGACATGGATTGTCGGTAAAACACAGACGTACACAAGCACCTGTACCAAAGGTATGTTAACATCTGCTCATGAAAATCATTTACATGACTTAACGTTGTAAGTTAACCTCGATTTGTTTTGTAGTAATATGTCATCATACATACTGCACTCGTTAACTTTGAAAGAATAGATTTTTGTTGTGACAGTAGAAATTTTTCTATATGTGTAATCTTTTTTAATATATGTTTAACTGTTTTACATAAAGTTGCCTATTACCCCAACTAATACTTGAATGTGGATGCAGAACACGAAACCAAGCGATGTCACTCTTGAGAGAGCTTTGAAATTTTTGACGGGTAAAGACGCGAAGCAAACTGGAAGGCCGAAGAAGAATAGAGACAAGGAAGTAGTTGAGGTTTTGTAGTTTTAGGTATATATTCGTCCCTCTAATAATTAACATTAAATTATTTATATTCTATACGGACATGCTTGAGAGCAATAGGTAGAAGGGAATCTTCCTAAATATCATGTTTTGATATATTGTAGTGTTTGTGTTCGTTTAAAAGAACGTTGTTTCATAGATGTCTCGGATGAGTAACTGCTACTTTAGCGGCTTATGCTGTCCTGATGTATTAGGCTGATTATTTTTGAGAACCCAAACTCAACTGTACCTTTCTGAATTGCATAAGGTAAAAGAATGCCATTACATTTATTCCAAACTTATAGTTTTGGTTCTAATTGTGTACATTTTCAGGTTGAATTTAAGCCGCCATCTAGAACTATTTGCGTACAGAGGAACCTCTATTATGTATATTAATTACCAACCAAGTTTATATCTATTTATATGTTTATTTATCGAGAGGAATTGAATACATTCAATGAAACTATATATATATTTTTTTAAAATACAAGTTTTCAATGATAATATACAATAATGTTTAAGCTTGTTTTGAGAAATTGAGAAAATATGTAAATAAGTAAGTTTAATGCCTAATATATATATAATGTTTAAGCATGTCTTGAGAAAATATATATATATATATATATATATTTATATATATATATATATATATATATATATAAAAGGTAAAATAAAAAGACAAATATCCGTATTAATCAATTTTTTTCAAAAAGTAGAAAATTACTATTGAATGAATTATAACTTTACATTTTTATAATTTTGAGCTGATACGCTTTTTAACTTTATCTAATCTTTTTAACTTGTTTGTATTTGAACTTATATAAACATTTAATGATTATTTTCATAATTTTTTCCCACTAAATATTTTCACAACTTTTTCACGCAAACATTTTATTTCTTTTTGAAAAAATTTTTTATCTTTTCGATATTTTGCCATTTGATCTTTATCCTATATATATATATTATATGTATATATATATATATATATATATATATATATATATGTATGTAGATACACTTATTATCAATTTATAGAGAATTACTATTGAATGAATTATAATTTACATTTTAGCCCCTTTAACTTTATCTAATCTTTTAGTTTGTATTTGAACTTATATAAACATGATTTTTTTCACCTAAATATTAATTACCAAAAATTTTATTTCTTAAAATTTATCTTTTCCAACTTTGTACGTTATAGTTTTTGTGTAATGGTTGAGAGCATATCATTATTAAACTTATAGAAGTGAGTTCAATTTACAATTCTTATGTTTGTAAATAGGAAATTATACGAATATTAACACTAAGGAGAACAATCTACAAGACAGCGACACCTAAAAACCTTGTTTTGTATCATTTATTGCAAAACTCTACCTTCTCTTCAATATGTTCAAATAAAATGGAGATGCAAATACATGTTTGCATAAAGAAGACTCTCACGACCAAGTATGCTATGTTTTGCGCTTCTTGTCTCATGATATGTTCTTTCGTATCAAGCTAACCGGCTTGTTTGTCACAAAACTTTTTAGTATGTTTTTTTTACAAAATAATCTCATATAAAAATAAGCATCTTTTGAATACATCAACTTCAAACTTTTATTTTAAACAAGAACTCCAAAACGAAAAGTTGATTAATGAAACTTTTAAAATATTTCACAAATTGTTAAAACATAAAATTACTGATATCAACTTATAATTACAGTTAACAGCTAATATACTAAACACTTTTATTGAAGAAAAAATAATAGATCTGATTTGTTAATGTATTATGCTTTTACGGTTCACACAACTTACTTCGCTTACAACATATAACTTACAACTAGTTTTGCCAAACATACCCTATGTCATTGCTAAAAGTATACATGGTTTCCTATACTTTTGCAATGGCGTTATGGCATCTATGTAGTTTTTCCCCATGTTTCGACGTTTCGTGGTTTACCAATAAACATGAAGGAAGTACTATTCGCTAAACTACGCTTAGAACCTTGAGTTAAAAAACCCAAAAGTGTAAAAATAAATATTGTAATGGAGTTTAAGGTCAACATGTACACAATACCCGAAGGGCCCGATAAGAAGAGTATTGGTTTGGATTGGGTAGATACAAGTTAAGATAACAAAGCGGGTTTGGCTGAGTTATGGTTAAACGAGTTTTCCCTAATTGATCTAACTTAATAAGGGTCGGTTTGGTTAGGTGTAATGTAATGATGAAACGATGTAATAGAATGAACATTGTAGTTGAAATTTTATTGTACTATTTGGTTGTCATTTTGTAATAGAATGAACATTTTTAGCATGTTGCTTGGGAAATGAATGAATAAATGAAAATGAAAAATGTCATTTCATGTCATAATGCAAAAAAAAAAAAAAAAAAAAAAAAAAAAAAGGTGGTAGTGGAATGAAAATAGCGGTTACGGACCAAGAAAATGAACCATTCTACTCTAAAGTCTAAACTCAAAACAAACAATAACTTTTTATTCTCTTGTGTGACTTTTTCTATTACTAATTGATTCCAACGTACCAAACACAACATGTGTGTTTAAATTAGAACCGCTTACAAACAAAGCCTAAGTTATTCAAAAGAACCTATTCAAAAGAACATGTGTAACAAACATATCTATTGAAAGATAAGTTTAAAACAATAAAAGTACATTCTTCATTTATTAATTGAATTGTTGTTTGAGTTTATGTATAAAATATCCAAGAAGAATATAAAGTATAGTAGAAACTCTTTAGAGAATGCTAGATTAGAATATAATTATTGTTGTGAACAAGAATTGAGGAATGAAAGTATTCTTCAATTGATCATAATGTATGAGATACAATAGGTATATAAGATAAACATTATGGTTAAAACCCTAATAGCTAATTGGGCCATGGGCTTTTATGGTTATATGGACATCCACAATATTATACATAACACTCCTCTTGGATGTCTATATTATTAATACGCTTAGAAATCTTGCCTCATTAAAAACCTTGTCGGAAAACCCGGTGGGACAAAACCATGACTAAGGACAAAAAGAGTGCAGTAGCGTATGCTCCTCTCGATGACTACATCGCTTGAGCTCTTTGAGTCGACGCATCCCAATGTTGTGACTTAGTTTCCTAAATGCTGAGGTAGAAGTGTCTTGGTAAATAGATCCGCCAAAATGTCCCTCGATCAACTTGTTGAACAATAATATCACCATTCTTCAGAGGTCATGAGTGAAGAAGAATTTTGGTAAAATATGTTTAGTCCTATCGCCTTGATATAACCTTCTTTAAGTTGAGCAATACATGTTGCATTATCTTCATGCAAAACTGCTGGTGCCTCATTCTCGAAGAATTACCACATGATCTACGTATGTGTTGTATCACACTTAGCCAAACACATTCTCAACTTGCTTCATGTATCGCTAGAATTTCGCATGGTTGGATGATGTCGTTGAGATCGTCTCGCTTAATCGAACGTCATGAAATTGTGGTTCCTCCACTTGTAAATACATATCCAGTTTGAGATCGACCATTGAGGGTCGAAATTCGGAAGATATGTAATCTTCTAATATAACTCAAATACATCTAATCGGTATCTTATAAGATATGGACATCCATATTATAATTATCCATAACACTCCCCGCGGATGTCCATTTGAGGATTATGCCTCGTTAAAACCTTACTAGATAAAACCTGGGACAAAAATCTAGTGAAGGAAAAAAATACATAATTCCTTTATACGGGGGATGTTGCCTCATTAAAACCTTGGGAAAACCCTATGGGAACAAAACCATGGTCAAGGGAAAAGAGTGCAACGCGATTTCTCTCCCCGATGATCACATTACTTAAATCTCTTAGTTGGTGCAATCAAATATAATAAACCAACTTATTTAATGTCCATATAGTAAATGTCTTGATAGAATATATGTTTGACTCTCATATAAACAAGTGTTCTCCACTTAACCTTCATGTATCAAGAAGGATTAAACATATGTCACACTTATCATTACACCAGTACATCCTCGCACTTCACAAGTTATATAGAGATCCATAAATCAATATTGTGACCACTAGTGAGAACAATCAATGTTTTATATATATTATAACTATGACACCCATAAATCAATATTGTGATCATCATCTTTATAAGTAAAGGGGTCTTTCTTCATCAATTGACCTCATAAACATGAGCGTCGTTTATCCATATAAAGATATATACCATCTTTCGTTAGCTTTCATTATGAAAAATGATCGATTTCATCTTTAAGATGTTTAATTCATAAAACAAGACAAAACTTTGTATTTCATTTCAAGGTATTCAACCGTCTTAAAATCTCCTCATGAGTTCCATTCACATTTACCTCATCAAAACATATGTAACTTATACCATGTTCAAATATAAATCTCTTTAAAACTAACATGGGTAAATTTTGTTATTTCAATGGCTCATTTTTAACCAATACCATATTGCCTTTCACTTATATAGTGATATATTCATCTTGATCAAGTGTTATTCTTGAAATATGCTTTAAGCATTTTAAATCATGAGACATGCTTCATGCATTTTATATCCATCATGGAATCTCAACTTCAAATGAGCTCTATTCATTTTCTTTTAGACGCATACAAATTAAATTATCACATTGCCAGACTTCTATAATTACAAAATCCATTATTGGATCCACCACATTAGAACATGTCTCCTCAAGATAATTTTCTAGTCTTTGTGAAATATATATGTGCCATCAGTTGTGCCTTGAATATCATGATTCCAACAATTCGGTTTAACTTACATAAAGACCGATGCATATCCAATAATTTTGGACATTCATGTGCATGGATTTCAAGTCCCAGAACCATGTCTCTTCACAAGAGACTTCAATCTTTCATTAGTTCTTCGCGTCTTTATATCTTTTGGCCATTCATTTATACCACCGCAATTCCTGCAGTATGCTTCCATGATCCTCACCATGATTATAGCGCTACCTTATTTATTAACATAATCATTACAATTGCACATTATTGAATTAGTAGTATTATCGACGCCGATTCATTGCTTTTCGATTCCACACTCTACTATACATTGCATTATATCCTTTATTGAGATCTCATAACTTTTCACGTGCCGGGTTTTTCAATTACGCTCATGTCTAGTGTCTCTTTTGGAGACTATCATGGGTCTTTAGTACCTCGATTTGACCATCTTAATTTTCTTGCTCCATTTTATTTATTCATTCGAGGAATTTTACTTGGAATCGATTAGTCTATCATGTTGCAGCCATGCCATAGACTCACTATCAATCATTGATTGTCATGTTGGGACTTACATTATAATTGGAGCACTAGCAGCGTATATATAATCTAGTCACTTCTTTAAGTCACTAAACATGTCTGGTAATTACTAGATCTGGAATATAAATTGTCCCTTGAAATTTAAGTTCATATTCATTAGTGTGAGGATCAACATTTATATCATAAGTCATTCCATATCTGTCACCGCTCATTCTCTCCCCATGAATGAATTATCAATTTCAACATCCCATTGTTGTGCTGTGGTGGATTTACAAGAAACATATATCGCACATTTACATAATTCTTATATGGGAAACATATGGTTCGTGACCATAAACCATTTTATTGGGGAGTATTCGTTTAATCTTGTTGGCATGATGCGAATTCTTGTTAAATCTTCGAAATAAACATGCCCCATTGTAGTTATAGTTTTGTTCTCATAATTATTGGCTTTGTAATCAACTGAAGACGTTTTATAAACGTTTCAACAAAATCAATTCGCGTATGAACATGAGCTACTTTTAAGTTCAACACTTATTCAAATAATCGCCCAACATATGGAAGTATTCACCACCATTTCCAAAGATACAATTTGGAAAACCATGCTCACATTTTATAAGACGAGCCATTAATCATGCTAACCTTTAGTTGCATCTTTGATGATCATTTTGACGATGCATCGACTTTAAAACTCAAAATGATCCACATGGCGGATGTATAGGCCTACATACATCCCCGCATATTCTTTCCAAAACTTTATATGACAAAGTCCTTACTTTAATTTGGTGGTAAAAGATGAACAATTAACTTCCAGTGAGAATAATCAAATCTATCTTTGAAGAAACTTATGGTTCTTCTATACGTTTCGCATCATCATTGACCCGGGATATGTATTTACAAGTGGATGAACCGCAATTTCATGATGTTTAGTTAAGCAGACGATTTCAGCGACATCATTCAACCATGAAGAAATTCTAGCGATACATGAAGCAAGTCGAGAATGTGTTTGGCTAAGAAGTGTGATACAACAATTCTTCGTAGAATGTGGCACCAGCAGCTTTGCATGAAGATAATGCATAATGTATTTCTTAACTTAAAGAAGGTTATATGAAGGGCGATTGACTAAACATATTTTACCAAAGTTCTTCTTCACTCATGACTTATAGAAGAATGGTGATATTATTGTTCAACAAGTTCGTTCAAGCGGCAATTTAGCGAGATCTATTTACCAAGGCACTTTCTACCTCAACATTTAGGAAACTAAGTCACAACATTGGAATGCATCGACTCAAAGAGCTCAAGTGATATAGTCATCGGAGGAGACAATACGCTGCACTCTTTTGTCCTTAGTCATGGTTTTGTCCCACCGGGTTTTCCCGACAAGGTTTTTAATGAGGCACATTTCTAAAGTCAAGTATGAATAATATTATGTGGATGCCCATATTAACCCATAAGAAGCCCATGGCCCAATTAGCTATTAGGGTTTTACCCTAATGTTTATTTTATATATACCCGTTTGTATCTCATACATTCTAATCAATTGAAGAACATATTCATTCCCTCAATTCTTGTTCACAACACGTTATCAGCACGCTCTAAAAGCTTTAGGTTTTTGACTTTTTGTTTTCTCTCGTTTTTCACAGGTATGTCTCCGAGGTTTTACATATATGATTCGGCATGCTATGTTTCTTAATAAGCACTCACTTAATAATTTAATATGATATTCTTATGATCTTTTAATGTAACACATGCACTGATGCACATATTCTTATATTAACACAGTTTGTAAGTTAATATTGTTTGTCTAATAAATATGATCAGTAATGTTTGTTGTATGGCTTTACCGTGCTATTAATATTGATTTTTTTGTCTTCAACCCTTTACACATATAATTTGTACGTATTTAAACTTCGGTTTTGTTTTTCTACTTTGATTCACTGTTCGTCTTAAGCTATACTTTATATTATATTTTGTCGTATGAGTAGTTGCAAATTATTTTCTTTTCCTGTTTCGCCAAGGTATGTCACGGATTTTTAATATAGTACTAATATCACGCTCATATATATGAATGTACAGTTATACTCACGTGGCTTCTTTTTGAATGAGTATTTACAGTAAATTAAATATGTATTATATGCCATATGTTTTGAATTGTTGATTGCTTAATTTGTTTCACATCGTAGATCGTTTTTTTTCTCTTTTATGTTGCTTTATAATTGTAATAATACTATGATTGATTTGTCTTCTTGATGCCGTAAGTTACTTTAAATTTACTACTCATGTAGTCATCTATGTTAATCACGTTTGATATTTAACCACCATTCAAATTAAATAATTGGATTCTTGAATTTAAAGATACTTCAACAATTAAAGAGCACTTATTTAAATATTGCATACCAAGAATTTGTTAAGAATTTGATAACACTCTATCTAGGTTTTGTTTGCTAATGTATAATTATAACAGGTTTTATGATATCTATAAAACTTGTAACTCATCGTTTATGAAAATTTGTTATACGATCTTAATCCGTAACATAAAGTTTAGACCGCAATGTTCTCATGCGTTATGATGATTAAAATTTTAAGAACTTCTGTTTTTTTGTTTTGCGCTAATCTTAATTTGCTTTTAATAAGATTTACTGTAGGTTCTTTGCGAAAACATAAATAAACTAATATTAAATTAATTGCCTAAGTATTAAAGTGGAGCAGAATGGTGAGCCATTTGTACTTGTAGACTTGTAGTATTTGATCATTTACAATTTGTACTATATAGAAAAGGAGGTGTGATGTGATGCGTCTACTGTTAATTAGTTCTTGTTTGTCAATATGAATTTCTTCATTGAAACATTTTTTTTTGCCAAATGATTTGTTATCGCATAGCACTATAAAAATTAATGCTACGCCTAGACTTGCCAAGGAATTAAGTAAAATAAATAGTTATATTAAAATATTTGCTTATGACGCAATGTTAAACATTAGACAACTTATTTATGTGATAGAACTTAGCGAGCGCCATATATTCTCTAATGTGATAAATTCATGTGCTTGTCGTTTTGTATAATATATCACGAAATTCACGAAAGTTAAATTGTCTATGTGATCTATGTATGTGATTGATGCCGACGAATGTGATATGTGAAATGCAACAATGTATTAGTCCCTCCATATTATTTGACTTTTAGATATTACTCGAGTGTTCTTGAAGCACATGTGGTCATAAATCATGGTTTATGAGCCAAGATTATTTTATTGAGTGGCATGACCGGTTAGACCATCCCGGTCAATGAAGATGCGAAATGTATAAAGAACAATGAGTTTCTTCAAGGATAGATTTGATTATTCTCATTGGAAGTTAATTGTTTATTTATCACCACCAATTAAAGTAAGGACTTTGTCCTATGAAGTTTTGAAAAGAATATAACGGGATGTATGTAGGCCTATACATCCGCCATGTGGATCATTTTGAGTTTAAAAGCGATGCATCGTCAAAATGATTATGCAGACGAACTTAAAGTTAGCGTGTTTAGTGGCTCGACTTATCATATACGAGCATGGTTTTCCAAAGTATATCTTTGAGAATGGTGGTGAATACTTCTAAGTATTGGGCGATTATTGGAATAAGTGTTGAACTTTATGTAGCCCAGGTTCAGACGCGAAATTGCTTTTGTTGAAACGTTCATAAAACGTCTTCAGTTGATTGCAAAGCCAATAATTATGAAAAAAAATCTTAGATTATGGGGCATGTTATAAAATATGAATATAAATTCGCATCATGCCAACAAGATTAATGAATACTCCCCAATAAAATGGTTTATGGTCATGAACCATATATTTCCCATTAAAGTTTATGTAAATGTGCGAAACTTGTATTGAAAATCCACCACAACGCACAACAATGGGATGTTGTAATTGATAATTCATTCAGGGGGAGAATGAGCAGCGAGAGATATGGAATGAATTATAATATAAATGTTGATCCTCAGACCAATGAATATGAACTTGAAGGGACAATTTACATTCCAGATCTAGTAATTGCCAGCCTTGTTTAGTGACATAAAGAAGTGACTAGATCATATATACGCTGCTAGTGCTCCAATTGTAATGTATGTCCAAAAATGAAAATCAATGATTGGTAGTAAGTCTATGGCACGTCTGCAACGTGATAGACTAATCGATTCCAAATAAAAGTCCTCGAATGAATAGATAAAATGGAGCAAGAAAATTAAGATGGTCTAATCGAGGTAATAAAGACCCTATAATAATTCTCCTATAGAGACACTAGACATGAAGGTAATTGAAAAACCCCGGGTACTTGAAAAACTATGAGATATCAATAAATGATATATTGCAATGTCTAGTAAAGTGTGGAATCAATAAAATATAAATGAATCGACGTCGATGGTGATATTGTATACAATAATACATATGGTAATGATTATGTAAATAAATAAGATAGCGCTATAATCATGGTGAGGATCATGGAAGCATACCTGCAGAAAGTGCAGATGTATAAATGAATGGCCAAAAGAAGTAAAGACGCAAAGAACTAATGAAAGATTAAAATCTCTTGTGATGAGACATGATTACTCGGACTTGAAGTCCGTACATATGAATGTGTAAAATTATTGGATATGCATTGGTCATTATGAGAGAGCGAAATCAAAGTATTGAAACTATTATATTTAATGCATAATTGATGGCACACAAATATTTTCGTAAAGACTTTGCATATAGAGACATGATCTCATGTGGTGGATCCAATAATCTATTTAATATTTATAAGTCTGGCGATATGATAACTAATCGATATGCGTCTAAAAGAAAATGAATAGAGCTCATTTGAAGTTGAGATTCCATGAGGGATATAAAATGCATGAAGCATGTCTCGTGATTTAACATACTGAAAGCATATAAGGAAGTTTTCATGATAACACTTGATCATGATCAAGATGAATATATCACTATATAAGTGAAAGGCAATATGGTATGGGTTAAAATGAGCCATTGAAATAACAAAATTTACCCATGTTAGTTTTAAAGAGATTTTATTTGAATATGGTATAAGTTACATATGTTTTGATGAGGTAAATGTGAATGGAACTCCATGAGAAGATTTTCAAGACTATTGAATACCTTCAAATGAAATACAAAGTTTTGTCTTGTTTTATGAATTAAACATCTTAAAGATGAAATCATTTTTCATAATGAAAGCTAAAGAAAGATGATATATATCTTTATATGGATAAATGACGCTCATGTTTATGAGGTCAATTGATGAAGAAAGACCCCTTTACTTTTAAAGATGATGATCACAATATCAATTTACATGTGTCATACTAAAATGTATATATGTGAAGTACAAGGATGTACTTAAATGAGATGTATGACGTATCTTAATCCTTAAATTGGATATGCGAACAACATGTATAGAGTATTTATTCATGTGATTCTATCAAGACACATTAAGGTGCATTCCTTGATTCAATGAGCTTAAGTGATGTGATCATCAGGGGGAGAGAAGATACGCGTTGCACTCTTTTTCCCTTGACCACGGTTTTGTCCCCACAGGGTTTTCCGCAAGGTTTTTAATGAGGCAACATCCCGAGCGATAAAGGAATTATGTATTTTTTCCTTCACTAGATTTTTGTCCCATCGGTTTTGTCTAGTAAGGTTTTAACGAGGCATAATCCTCAAATGGACATCCAAGGGGGAGTGTTATGGATAATTATAATATGGATGTCCATATCTTATAAGATACTGATTAGAGGTATTTGAGTTATATTAGAAGATTACATATCTTCCAGAATTTCTGACCCTCACAATGGTCGATCTCAAACTGGATATGTATTTACAAGTGGAGGAACCGCAATTTCATGACGTTCAGTTAAGCAGACGATCTCAGCGACATCATCCAAACATGCAGAAATTCTAGCGATACATGAAGCAAGTTGAGAATGTGTTTGGCTAAGAAGTGATACAACACATCGTAGATCATGTGGTAATTCTTCGAGAGTGAGGCACCAACAGCTTTGCATGAAGATAATGCAACATGTATTGCTCAACTTAAAGAAGGTTATATCAAGGCGATAGGACGAAACATATTTTACCAAAATTCTTCTTCACTCATGACCCATGTAAGAATGGTGATATTATTGTTCAACAAGTTCGGTCAAGGGACATTTTGGTGGATCTATTTACCAAGACACTTCCTACCTCAAAGATTTAGGAAACTAAGTTACAAAATTGGGATGCGCCGACTCAAAGAGCTCAAGTGATGTAGTCATCGTAGGAGGCAACACGCGCGCACTCTTTTGTCCTTAGTCATGGTTTTGTCCCACTGGGTTTTCCTGACAAGGTTTTTAATGAGGCAGCATTCTTAAAGCGTATTAATAATATGGACATCCAAGAGGGAGTGTTATGAATAATATTATGTGGATGTCCATAAAACCAATAAGAGGCCCATGGCCCAATTAGCTATTAGGGTTTTACCCTAATATTTATCTTATATATACTCCTTGTAATCTCCTACAGTATGATCAATTGAATAATATTTTTCACTCTCTCAATTCTTGTTCACAACATGTTATGAATAATATTATGTGGATGTCCATAAAACCAATAAGAGGCCCATGGCCCAATTAGCTATTAGGGTTTTACCCTAATATTTATCTTATATATACTCCTTGTAATCTCCTACAGTATGATCAATTGAATAATATTTTTCACTCTCTCAATTCTTGTTCACAACACGTTATCAACACGCTCTATGCTTTTTAAGTCGGTTTTTGTTTTTTCTCGTTTTCCACCGGTACTCCGTCAACCATTATTCCGTGATATATCAGATGATTGAATAAGGTGCGTGTTGGACCCCTTATACCTATTCATCTCATCGTATCTGTTTATTACACTATCATCTAAAGTTATGTGCCATGCTTATATACTTTGGCATGAATATTATTATTTTATTAGAATCAAAGTAACTAAGGTAACCTGTTACTAATTCATGAATTGCATGATCGATTGTATTCGATCGTAATACTATTGGCCTATTAGTTGTATGGGTTTTTTTTATATAGATTCATGCTATGTTTAATATCGACTAACCGACGCACCACGGAACATGCATATGAGTTGTTCATATATTTGTTTATTGTGTTTCTTCTTTACTTAGCTATATACGATTATTACTATTTTGTTTTTACAGTACTACGTTAGGAAACATTTAGTTGATTGATCATTAGGAATTTAGGATGTTAAAATAAAATATGTTATCATTAAGCAACTGTAAGAGCACATTATATATGATTGCAAAACTGATTTTGTTCAATATATTTAGTAATTGCATGTTTTTGTTTGTTCATTGTTCTATATTCATATTCATTTGATTATATTCCTAAAAAAAATAAAACTTACTCTCTAATTCATATTAATTACAAGATGCGTGTATTGATTACTCATGAGTATTTGCTCTTCTGTTGTAAAACATGAGGAATACGTCTACACCATGGGTGTTGGAGACTTAAAGAATCAGAATCATATGATTAAATTAATTAAGTGCTTAGAGTTGAAGGCATTTACTTTGGTAACTTTACCATCATATGAACATCTAAATTTTCTTGTAGCAACTCAGTACCTGCTTCTCCATGTGTAATTATCTTGGCCATATTTATCAACCGTTCATCACAATTTATTTAATCTACTACGTGTATATAAATTATGTTTAATCGGTGCCATGTTAATTAAATTGTTAATAGATTTAATATTCTTAAAAGACAAAGTTAATGACATTATTGTTTTAGTCTAGTTTGTTGTGTCCTACTTGTGATATGCTTATAGTTTGCACGTTATCTAGTTAATTTATTATCTACTCGTCTTCTGAGACCTCTGTCATACTTCCACCGTAGTATCCACCACATGTGAACATGCATCTGCATGATCATTTATAAGTCTTTCAGAAAGTACGTGTGTGCCATCACTTATAACTTATGCATAATTTAATTTCGCTTTATCATAAAGACAGTTGCATATCCAATAAGTTTACATATTCATTTGTAACGGACTTTAAGTCCCAGTAACCATGTCTCATTACAAGAGACTTCACTCTTTCATTACTTCTTTGCCTTTACATCTTTTGGCCATTCATTATACATATGCATTTCATGCGTATCCATGATCCTCACCATGATTATAGCGCTATCTAACTTATTTACATAATCATTACCATATGTATTATTGTATACAATATCACCATCGATGTCGATTCATTTATATTTTCGATTCCACACTTTACTATAAATTGCATTATATCCTTTATTGAGATTTCATAACTTTTCACGCACCCGGGGTTTTTCAATTACGTTCATGTCTAGTGTCTCTTTTGGAGACTATAATGGGGTCTTTAGTACCTCGATTTGACAATCTTAATTTTCTTGCTCCATTTTATTTATTCATTCGAGGACTTTTACTTGGAATCGATTAGTCTATCATGTTGCAGCCATGCCATAGACTCAATACCAATCATTGATTGTCATGTTGGGACATACATTATAATTGAGCACTAGCAACAGATATATGATCTAGTCACTTTTTAAGTCACTAAACATGTCCGCAATTACTAGATCCGAAATATAAATCGCCCTTGAACTTTAAGTTCATATTCATTAGTGTGAGGATCAACATTTATATCATAATTCATTCCATAGCTCACCGCTCATTCTCTCCCCTCGAATGAATTATCAATTTCAATATCCCATTGTTGTGCGTTGTGGTGGATTTACAAGAAACATATATCGCACATTTACAAAATTTTGTATGGAAACATATGGTCCGTGACCATAAACCATTTTATTGGGGAGTATTCGTTATATCTTGTTGGCATGATGCTAATTCTTGTTAAATCTTCAAATAAACATGCCCCATTATAGTTATAGTTTTGTTCTCACAATTATTGGCTTTGCAATCAATCAAGACGCTTTATAAACATTTCAACAAAAGCAATTGGCGTATGAACATGGGCTACTTTTAAGTTCAACACTTATTCCAATAATCACCCAACATATGGAAGTATTCACCACCATTTCCAAAGATACAATTTGAAAACCATGCTCGCATTTTATAAGACGAGCCATTAATCATGCTAACATTTAGTTGCATCTTTGATGATCATTTTGACGATGCATCGATTTTAAAACTCAAATGATCGACATGGCGGATGTATAGGCCTACATACATCCCTTTATATTCTTTTCAAAACTTCTTAGGACAAAGTCCTTACTGTAATTTGGTGATAATAAGTGAACAATGCACTTCCATTGAGAACAATAAAACTAATCAAATAACATTTGAAGAACTCAAGGTTCTTGTATATGGTTCGCATCATTATTGATCCGGGATAGTTCAACCGGTCATGCCAATAAATAATCCTGGCTCATAAATTCTAGTTTATGACCACATGCCTTGTTTTATATAAAAGTCAAATAATATAGAGACTTTTATGTCTTTCACACATAGTTTAATATAATATCCACATTAGCCTATAGCTTTATAAGAAAATACAATATAAATCAAATGTTTTACGACATGCAAACATATAGAATTACATAATAAATAACTCGTGCATACCGCCAAACTCAATTGCACAATTAGAACAACCAACAAAATTTGTATTTACCTCTGACAATATTCAGAGTAAGTAATGGCTTTGTATATTTTTGTTCATTCATAATCCAACATTTGTATAAAAATAATTATCGTGTTAATCAAGATAGTGTATAAGCAAATTATCTCTTGTGTTAATCATGCATTTAAGGCCTTATTCACATAAGCACTTAATAATAGCAGTGATTTTATTAAACAACTTATTAATTAAACAATAAAATGATAGCATTTTACACTACAATTTATATACATAGGCATCATGCACTGAAACATTGTAGTTTAAAGACTCTTTCTAAAGAATCATATAATTATAAGAGATCACTTGTATATCATAGAAAAAAAATTAGATGCTTAATCTTATCCATCGAGTCATCTAATTAGCAGATGAATAAACCACGTCGTGTTTCAACTCAACCAAATTTGACAAAAACATATGACAAACGCATGTATTAACTAGCAAGATCAAACAAGTACGATACCAATAATTCACTAATCATTATTTAACTTTTGTAGCGTTCATTATACTTGCAATCAAAATGATAGTGAACTAGATTATAGCAACACATAAGATCAAATATATTTCACATAGTAATAGATTAATATAGCTCAAAATACACCAAGAATAAGCTTTAAATTAATACATCAAACCATGGCTAATAGTAACTACCCATATCAATAGCCAAATAGATAACACTATTGAAAATTAAATAATATAGGACCACGAATAAAACATTTATGAGAAGTTTATTAACTAATTCATGATTAGGCCGAACGACATCCACCAAGGTTTCAATGTCATGTATATGTTTCAATATAAATCGCGCACTATTTATAATTTTGTTTATTGACCACGTTTTTTTTCGAATAATAATGTCACAATGAAAATTTATAAATACTGAAATTAGTCTACATGTAATATATATGAGTCACATGTGTGGAGAGTTTATGAAATCAAGTAAGATACAACTATCCTTTAAAATAACTACCACAACTAGTAAGCAGAACTCTATTGCATATATAAAAATAATGAGGTTTGTAGTAATTTAGCACTAATGTTAAAAACTAGTAATCTGTTAGAATTTTTAATATTGAAAGAAATTAGATTATATACGATAATTTATATGCCAACAAAAAGACGACGATTCAATAATTTAGAAGAAGACGTTTATACGAAACCTATGGGCATACAGTTAACTTTGTATAAGTCTTAACAATAACAATTAGCACATAATCACATCAGTAGATCTAAGGTACGATATAACAAGTAAATTTAATTTTATTTTAAGTGACCAAACTTATATTTGTGTTGAGTTGGATTATTGTAACATGCTAATTTCTTATAAATCCTATGATTTTCTAATAAAGTTATGTTTTATAATAATAATAAGTTGGATTATTCTAGGTATACGGTGATATGGAGATTCTTATATACTTGTAGTATATCTTAAATCGCATGTATAATAAGTTGGTCTTACGTAGTATAGTAAAAAAAAAAAAAAAAAAAAAAAAGTGTTTTGCTACACAAGCGCTAATTATATTGTTGTGTTATGATAATTATTAGTGGATGTCATATATCCATAAGAGCCCACGGCCTAATTAGCAATTGTGGTTTTTACCCTACAGCTTATCTTATATATACCGTATCTCGACATTACGAATCAATCGAATACTTTTCATTCCTCAATTATCGCTCACAACACGTTATCGCGACGCCTACGCTTTTAGGTATTTTTGTTTTCTCCTGTTTTCCACCGGTACTTCGTCAACCATGATTCCGTTTTGATATATCAGATGATT
>CM040241.1:207234467-207454003 GCA_022545495.1 Chrysanthemum lavandulifolium
CCACTAATATATTGTTGAATGCTAAAACTAGTTTGTAGGACCATCAAGTATGTATTCAGTTTCGTTTATATATGTTCTTGCCGAAACAAAAAGCTGGATGGCGAAACTGCCCTTTAATTTACTGAGTATAAATTGTAACCAATAGCGTGTTTCATAAAGATTCTTGATTTGATTATGGGGTTACTAGGGAACACAGTTTTACATTTGTGTTTATAATCTAAAGGATAAATATAGGGATAATGTATGTGGATGCTACCAAAGCTTTCAGAATTTTTCGTTGAGTTTGCTCGAATGTAAAATATTGTAGGCCGCATAAGTATGTATCTGAGTATGTTTATATTGATCATGGCCGAAATATGCCGGATGACGAAAATGCCCTTGAATTTGTTTGAAAATATTACAATACTAACCTTTGACATGTTGACATTGAAGATACTTTCTTTAGATGGTTACTGGGGAACCCCTTCTTTTACCTTTGTAGTTGGTGTATAGGGATATACATGTGGGTGTTGAAAATGTCCTTGTGCTTTATGAAGATACAACAGTTGTACCCTGTAACACGTTGACACCTCATCATGTATCTTGCTGTCTTTTTAAAAAGATTTTGGGACTTTTTTCAGCAAGCTTGTTTTTTGACGCAATTTGTATAAATGAAACCAGATGCTTATTCGGTTGGCGTATGACGTAGTCTTGTTGCCTTGTGGCTTTAATGAAAAAAGTTGAATACGTGGGTGGCCTCCATACATTATCGGCAGAATATGAGTTATAACCAGAGATAATAAAAAAGTTTGTGGGAATTTGCTTTCAATTGACATGTAACAATTAACAACTATCACTCTTTGGCACAGATTCTAGGTCTGTATGATTAGAGCAATTTTGATTGTGTTAAGAAAGCTTAGTAAATAATGCTGTTTTAGACTTCAAGTAGGTACATGAAAAGAGAGAATTTTAACTAAAGTTTACTTACACAGTTAGACTAAATTGCTCCTCAACTTTTGTCGACATTATATATAAAACAAATCAATCTTATAATTTTCTAAGCCAACCTTGAAGTTTGACAAATCATTAGAACCATCAATAACTTGCTTGAATGTCACCATATTGGTTGTCTAGCAAAGCCAGCATGCAAATAATCATGCAAGCGAAACTTGTCGAAAACTAGGCGTCGCTACTGCTGAAAAGAGATACTCGGCTATGTGAGTTGAAATGTTGAAACTTCGTGAATAAGGAAGCGATTAATGTGAAAAGTTGAAAATATTGAAAATCGAAATAAGAAAACCATTAAAATTAGCTAGGTGGGAATTGCATGTGCTAGGTTGTACATTTAAAATAGTAATAATTATGGAAGCGATTTGGTTCTTGATTACACATTGAATGCTTTTGATCGAGTCAATAAAATCGGATTGTGAAAATGGTGATGACTTAACAAAAATATCTTGGTCGGGTTTAAAGACATTAAATGTGTCCTTTTTTTTTTTTTTTTTTTTTTTTTTTTTAATGAAATAAAAATTAAGCCTTATAAATAAAGGCTTTAGGTGCTTAATATTTTGTGCATTTCACAATGTAAAAAGCTTTATTTGTTTTTTTCTTCTTTACATTTCAATCTCCAAGAAGTTTTTGTGACGAGTAGCGTCGTTGTTAGTTAGTATCTCCAATTGATGTACTCTACTAAATACTTTATATGTCATTTGATATATATTAAATTTTCTTAGAGTTGAATTATCAAATATTTGTTAACCGTTTGCAATTACATTTTGATCTTTCACGTTCTATTTTGAGCGTTATCTGGCTCTTCTGCAATATCGATATCGTTAATCGTCTGCCGCTTAGAAATAGCTGCCATTGAGCGGCAGTCTTCGCATAATTATTAAAATTAATGAGAAAAAAAAAAATGTCAACTTATATAATATCACAAAACTCTAAGGACAGAAATGAACTTTACCATAAGCTTCAAAACCTTAACAAATAATGTCCATTGTCATCCTCCTCAAGATAAACCCACACACACACACACACACACACACACACGCATAGTTGACATCCCGTAATCCAAACATCATGGGAATACTGACACTCCCATTAGTAACTTCACTTCTAAAACCCCATTTCTCTCTTGTCTTCACCACCACTAACCGTGCTAGACTCTTCCATCATCTCCCTATACGACGCCGTTTCACAACCAGTTGTGCAATTACTCAGCATCATAATGATCAATCTCCATTAATTACAAATGGGTCTAGTTCAAATGCGGAGAAAAGGGCTGTTAATGTATCAATACCAACTTTTCAACAAGCTATTCAGCGTCTTCAGGTGGTTTTTTATGCTTCTTGATTGAATTATTGGTTTGAGTTATACCCATTTTTGTATAGTGTGATTAATTGTTTAAGGGGTTATTTGAATTGGGTTTTGTTTTTTATTCGAGAAATGATTGGACTAAACAAAAGGATGTTGCCACGCAGTTTAGGCTTGAAATTAGTCGCGTCTTTGGGGCTTCCATTTATTTCTATTATTTATTTATAGGTTTTAGTTAAAGATTATTGCTTTGGGTTTTACTTATGCGAACACTACCAAGTATTTACCTTTTTGTAGTATACGAGTTCCGTGATGGGGGGTTTCGTTTTTCGGGTGTAGTATAAAAATACTTGCTTTTGATTATTGGATTAATATGGAACATTGTTTTTAGTATTAACCTTTGTGTATTTAGGATATAGGGATAATGTATCTTGAATGCCGCTAAACTCTGTTTTTTTCCTCATTAAGACCGCGTTGAATGCTAAAACTAGTTTGTAGGACTATCAAGTATGTATTCGGTTTGGTTTATTCAAGTTCTTGCGTAAACAGCATGACGAATGACGAAAATGTCGTTTAATTTACTGGTAATATAATTGTAACCAATAACACATATTATATTATATAAATAATATAATGATTCTTGATTTGGATTATGGGGTTAATAGGGAACACTGTTTTTACCTTTGTATGTATAACTATAATCTCAGGCAAAATAAAGAGATATTGCATTTGAATGCTACTAAAGTTTCCAACTTTTTTCATTAAGTTTGGTCGAATATAAAAACTTGTAGGCCATTTAAGTATGTATCTGGTTTTGCTTATACTGATTATGGCTGAAAACATGTCGGATGACGAAAATACCCTTGAATTTGTTTGAAAATATCACAATAGTAACCTTTGACATGTTGACATTAAGGATTCTTTCTTTGGATCGTTACTAGGGAACCCCTTCTTTAACCTTTGTAGTTAGTGTATGGGGATAATGTATGATGATGCTACTGAAGTACTCAACCCTTCTCGTTATGACTACTTAAATACTAAAACTAGTTTTACTGTTTTAGTCAAGTATGTATTTGGTATCATTCATACACGTGGGTGATGAAAACGCCCTTGAGCTTTTTAAAAGTACAACAGTTGTAACCTATAACATGTTGACACCTCATGATGTATCTTGTTGTCTTTTTAAAAAGGCTTTGGGACTTTTTCATCTAGCGTGTTTTTTGAGGCAATTTGTATAAATGAGAGCAGATGCTTATTAGGTTGGCATATAACGTAGTTTTATTGCCTTGTGGCTTTAATGAAAAAAGTTGACTACTAGTTGGGTGGCCTTCATACATTATCGACAGAATATGAGTAATAACAAGAGTTATCAAAAGAAGTTTGTGGGAATTTGCATTAGGTTGACTATGTAACAAATTCATAAAGTTTTTGGCACAGCTTGTAGGTCTTTATAGTTAGAGCACTTTTGGTTGTGTTAAGAAAGCCTAATAAATAATGTTGTTTTAGACTTGGAAGTAGGTACGCGAAAAGAAAGAATTTTAACATTTACATAGACTGAATTGCTACTCAACTTGTGTCGAGTATTGGTGCAGATAAAAAGACCATAATATTATGGAACATTTATTTTTTAATTATTAGTATCACTTACGACAAGATTGGGCCATGGTCATACTTGCAATATATCGTGATTTGGTTGTCTCTTAGAAAAATCATGACAATCATTATTTGAATGCGCACAGATTTTAACTTGTGATTAGTATTATGTTTGATTTTCCAGAATCATCATCGTTGCTATTTGATATCTAAATCATTTTCTAAAATGTTGTTGAATAGCCATTAGTTTTTTCTTTTAGCATTCTATGTGCTGTTTTCGTGTTCATTCCTAATACGTGTTTTTTTCCGTATGTTTCAGGAGTATTGGGCATCTGTTGGATGTGCTATAATGCAATGCAGCAACACTGAGGTACTCATAATAAACACCTCTTTAAAGCTACATCTATAATTATGGTAGTTATTAACTTTGTGAGTTTGTGGCACTTAAAAAAATTCCTTCGAAGTTATTCGTTGTTTAAGGTTTAAAAAATCTTGGAAGGTCGCATATGCTCTTTAAATGAATCTGCCAAGGTGTGCTTATTATTTGTCTTGTTTGTATTGTCCAGGTTGGAGCAGGGACTATGAATCCCTTGACATTTTTAAGGGTTCTTGGTCCAGAGCCATGGAATGTTGCGTAAGTATGCTGTCAACGCTAATATACATGTTCTGAGTGGTTTATTAAGTTTTATGTTGAGGTGGCAATTTTGAACCACATTTGGGTCGTTTGGGTTATGTGTCTAGGAGGTCAAATGGGTGAAAGATATAACTAAAAAGGTTAAACTTATAAAAGATGCGTAGAATTTAGAAAGGAAACATGGCAAATGGTCTTAACGGGTCAAAGGGGTTGAAAGTCATCTAAGATGTACCCAATACAGCTACTCTAGGCGAAATATGTAGGTTACATACTTTGATACCAAAGGGTTTGAAACATTCTATCTCATGTGGGTCTGATAATTGTTTCTTGAATGGGCTCACGAAATTGGAGTGTTTTTAGACTAAGGAAGACCATAATCATATTTAACAATTGTCTGCAAATATTTTCTCATCCACATGAATTCCATGAAGTTACGAGTCAAATGAGTTTTGTAATGATTTATGTGATTGCTGATTTGGTAGCTTCTGGTGGAAGGTATGCAGAGCCAAGTATCCGGCCAGATGATAGTCGTTATGGTGAAAACCCTAACAGGCTCCAACGTCATACTCAATTCCAGGTAATTACCGGTTACAATTTTGGATAATCAGATCCAGAATGCAATTAGTCTCACTTGAAACTCTCTCTCACAGGTTATATTGAAGCCTGATCCTGGAAATTCGCAAGACCTTTTCATCAGGAGTCTATCGGCCCTAGGTTGCATATTTCATAGAATCTTTTTAGTATCTTGTGTTTAGATTTCTTGACCTTGTGTTTGATTCATATTTTTTTGAATCTTTAGTCTAGCATTCTTGTAGATTGTCGAGCGTCAACCTTTACTCTAATCTAGGGCCAACCATACATATATTTTAAGAGCCATAGCCTTCTGTCACTAATAGTGCCATATCAGAGATTTCCTGTATAACCGTGGAACTTTGCTCCGATATGTACTTTTATCCTTGAACTATAGAATGATTCTGAGAGAAAATGGACAAATATTTGTTATTCTGTATTATATTCGATAGTGCTGATCAGCTGATATAACATTATTTTATTTCTTTAAAAGCTTTATTCAAAGTTAATATGACCACAAAGGTCTCCGTAGAAAATAAAGACCTTATGTTGTTGCTTTCCTTAATGATCAATTTTCTCTGATTTTCCGACTTTAGCCACCATCTTTTTGAGCACAAGCTTTACCGATTAGTTATTGTCATTAGGTTATGATGCTTATAATTACCCTGATGCAAAAAGTGCTTAACACTTGAGTTTATTATAATGCTTGTGCATGAAAGTATTAATAACAAAAAGAAAGATCAAAGGCCATCTGTAAGTGTTAATTACTTTTCTGTATTCATGTCTTATATTTAATGTCTCTCTGATTTGCAGGTATTGATGTAAATGCACATGATATTCGTTTTGTGGAAGACAATTGGGAAAGCCCGGTAAGGCTATATTTTTTTTTGTTTGTTAAAATTAAAATGTAAAGTAAAGGAATAAAAAAGAACATCATACTTGCCATATTTTGTCACAAAATGCTCGTTTTTACAAGCCTAACGTGTATCTCCGCACTTCCACAAGAACAATGATTTGCTTGCAAGTGATTTGGCAAGTAAAGTGCTCTTGGGCACCATATCTGATTTTTAATTCAAAGTGGACAATTGCAAAGATGTGTTTGTCTTTTCTTCTACTATGTAGGTATTCCTGTGTCTTGACTCGTTGTTTCTTGCTCATGTTAATCGCTAGGTACTCGGTGCTTGGGGATTGGGCTGGGAGATTTGGATGGATGGGATGGAGATTACACAATTTACCTACTTCCAACAGGTACTGTACTTTCCTTGTGGCACAGTTAAACTAGAGGTGGCAAAATGGCCCTTTTGGCCAATGGGTTGCCCAAAATTATATATTTTTTTATATGCAATTACTATTAGTGTGTCAATCATGATTACAGAAGTTATGCTATTTCAGTTATCTTTCTTAATTTAAATTAAATGATTTAGGAGGTTTTTATGCATTAAAAATACACTTTGAGCGACCTTTGGCCCATTTGACCTGGTTCCATTAGAGCAATATTTTTATTTTACCCGTATTAAAAATAAACATATTTTAAACGGACCATCTAATAAGTAATGGACGAAATAACCTCCTCTAGCGGATACCATAAAATTCATTATCCCATCTCAACTAAGAGCAGCGCACCAGGTTGTTATTAGTACTACTTTTCTTATTTAATTATATTTTTAATTTTTTTTCCTTCTCTTGTTTAAGGCTGGAAGTCTTCAGTTGACACCGGTATCCGTTGAGATCACCTATGGTCTTGAGCGCATCCTAATGTTACTTCAGGTCAAAATTTAAATTACTTTTGTTCACACTTTTCATTTTCTGCTTGCTTTTTATATGTGTCTGAAGTTCCTGTTACTTAGGGAGTTGATCATTTCAAGAAGATTAAATATGCTGATGGAATCACTTATGGGGAGCTGTTCTCTGAAAACGAGTAAGTATTTACTCTTCCTAGGGAGTTGATCATCTTGATAAAATCAAGTTTACTGATAAAAAAATGTTAATAGATGATATAAAGCTACTTGGGGGATACTTAAAAAAAATATATATTTAGAAGGAAATTAAATCTTGATTCTTCTCATGATGACCTTGTGACGGTCATGACTAAAGTTTTATGCTTATGTTGCAGGAAAGAAATGAGTGCATATTATTTGGAGCATGCCAGTGTGGATCACATTCAGAAACACTTTGACTTTTTTGAGGCTGAAGCGCGTGCTTTGCTTGATTTAGGGCTTGCAATACCTGCGTATGTTACCATGCCTTATTTCTGCTTTATTACACACATCTTAATTTGTCCATAATCTTATTCAAAATGTTTTCTGAACTTCTCATAGGTATGATCAGCTTCTCAAGACTTCTCATGCCTTTAATATGTTAGACTCTAGAGGCTTTGTAGGTGTAACTGAACGTGCTCGTTATTTTGGAAGGATGCGAAGGTAGCTTCTTCTTTTTTTAACATGTTTATCACCACATCTCTTTTGTCAACAACAAACAATTATTTTAAAGAATTATTCACAATATGTTAGATTTCTTGTTATTCTTTTTCCATCAGTTTAGCTCGACAATGTGCCGTGCTCTGGTCGAATACAAGAGAGTCACTCGGATATCCACTAGGCATGGTTTCTCAAGCTAATAATCTTGTTGTTCCGAAGGAGATTTTAGAATCAGAAGCCACAAAGGTGCTTGCTTCTCTTTTTGTAACTTTTGGTTTGGTTAATTTAAATGCATTCTGTTTGTAGAAAGACAATGATACTAATGCTTATATGCAGAGGTGGGAAATTTTTTGTGTTTGTATAAGCCGGTTAATGGGTCAAAACTTTTTAATCTTTAGCACGGGTTGGGCTGATCAGCTACCATTTGTTTGTTATATCATAATTAGTTAAAAGTTAATGTGTTATACATTATTACAAGAATAAAAGTAGTTAATGCGTTGAGTGGGTAGTTAATCACTGTTATATTTGGCAGTGGTAATCTAAATTTGTAATTAGAGCGAGTTAGGACGTTGCATGCATCATAAATAACCTTTGGGCGAATTTTGACTTGGTATTTCCCAACTTCTGTGCCATTATTCTCCTAACTCTTTAAGATTATGACACTGGTAAAATCAATGTAAGTAATTGAGATAGAGTTATTGGGTGCCACATGTCATGATTTTAAGGCTAGGTGAAAATAGCATTACTTAACTAGGTTTTTGGCACATTTGACCTTGTTTGAGATAAATATAACCCAGATCGACTTATTTATAAGTAAAAGGGTCAAAATGGCCACCTTTGCTCACCTGCGATTTTAATCTTTACAAATCTGTAAGAATTAAGCTCCTATATGTTTGCTTCATGATTTATACTTCATGGTATATTATATTGTCCTAATATTTTTCGTTATTGTTGTGTGCTAGTTACTACTTACATTGTGCTATGATAATTATAACGACTGGCTTGACACGTAGTTTAATTGAAGTGTTACTATTTGTCAAATGTTTAGAAGACCCCTTTAATGAACAAAAAAAGGAACCTTGTGGATTCAAACCAATATAAAAAAGTATTTGTAATGGGAAGATGGCCATTTTAAGCTCAGTATATAATAAACAGTGACATAATTTTATAATGGTTGTTATGATGTTAGGTGTCAACTGAACCAAGATTGTTTCTTCTCGAGATCGGGACAGAAGAATTACCACCAAATGATGTTGCCAGTGCAGGCCAGCAAGTATGTTCTTCATTACATCTAATTGGCCCAATTTTTTCTCTCATCTTTTACAAGTATCTATATTTGACAATCTATCTACTGTTTGTTCAGTCTTGATTATTGTTCTCTAAGTTGCTTATAATTACGTTTAACTGACTATAATGTATCTATTTCAGCTTAAAGATCTAATTGTGCAATTACTTGGAAAACAAAGATTGACTCATGGTGAAGTACATGTGTTTGGCACCCCAAGGAGACTAGTTGTATGGTTTCCTCTTCATTTTTTTTATTTTTTATTTTTTCTTTTTAGCAGAGGTGGCAGTTATGACCCATTTACTTCTAAATGGGTTGATTTGGGTTACATTATGTCATTATGTCCCCAACAGGTCAAAAAGATATATTTAAACATGTAGCTATATTAGAAACAGGTCAAATGGATTAAGAAAATGCATACAACCTCTTGATTGTTTTATTACAATATTTTGATTTTTATTGAAAAACCTAATGTGTGTAATCACATATAATGCTCTTGATATATCCAATTATCTTAATTATTTTGGGCCAAGTGTTTTGGGTCAACCACCCAGACCCATTTTGACCCTTTACCCAACCTGCCCATTTTTTAACCTCTGCTTTTTAGTAGTTATGTGAGTGACAAAATAAGTTGATCCTTCGAGATATTAGCTTTTATTGTGACCGATAAAATGTCATATAATCTGTACTATTGTTCGTTTAATAGTGTTCTTCAACTCTTCATTTTGAACATACTTGGTAATTCAATGTGGGTGTTTGCAGATTAGTGTTGAAAATTTATGCTCTAAGCAATCGGCAGATGAAGTTGAGGTTCGAGGACCTCCAGCTGCAAAAGCTTTTGATAATGAAGGAAATCCAACTAAGGTAATTTCATTCCATTTTGTTAGTTTGTTCAAGTACGTGAAATTTATGCATATTTCTTGAATTGCTAGAGCTTATGCTGACTGACGGTTTCCTAATTTCTATTATTTTTTCTTAGGCAGCTGAAGGTTTTTGTCGTAGAAATTTCGTACCAGTTGACTCATTGTATAGAAAATTCGAAGGTATGCCATGTCATATTGTTTATATGATTTCTTTACTTTAGCCTAAATAGGGATCCTTCTTCGTTTACCTGTTTTCTTTCTTTTGTTTGTGGCGAAAGTCCAAACTTTATGTGAAAATAATTATTTCACTTGATCAACTTCACGGAATAACAAAAATGCAACTGTTCTGTTATTATTGTAGGCAAGACAGAGTACGTCTATGTTCGTGTGATGGAGTCTGCACAGCTCGCTCTGGAGGTACATTCATTGTTTGATACTGTTGATAGTGGGAAGGATTATGTATAGGAAAACTTGAAATATGGGTCCTTTTAATGTTTTACACAATGACTTAGATAAAAAAAATGTAAAAGGAACATAATTGATTTCTTGGGTCACGGGATTCTGGATTAGATAAGTTTTTGAATAGTGTTTAATGATTTCTATCTTCATTTGTATTGTGATTGTTAATATGACAAACTTGTTTCACAATATCACAAAAAATGGAGATTATTATTATTTTTATTTGGCGGTTAAGATAAATTAATAGTTTCAGTATGGGTATAAAAGATGCAATTATTTATTTGAATCGAGGGGTATTAGATATTTGAGATATAGTTAAACATTTTATTCATATCCCTTTGGTCACATATATTGTACGTCCAATGTTGGATAAACATTTAATGGGAACTTTGAGTGTATTAAGCCCTTAAGTAATTTGTTTGTAGGCATATTGTTCTACCATGATGAGATTAGTGAAACTGATCATGCATTTATTAATTTCTGATAGGTATTATCAAAGGAATTGCCTGGTGCAATTGCTAAAATATCCTTTCCCAAGTCCATGCGTTGGAACTCCGAGGTGCGTCCAAAGGCTTGATCATTATTTGTTAGCTTTTTTTTAACCTATATCTTTAAAATTAGAATGTACCATATTATAAAAACGATTTCCTTACGTTTGTACGAAACTTAATTTTGATGTCTATTGTTAGTCATTCATCGGTAGTCTACGAGTACTACATATAGTCAACATTAAATCATGTTAGGTATTCTAGTTTATGAAATGATTTGCAATACGAGTGACATTTATAACTGGTTGATATTGTTATCTTTATCTTTTACAATATCATGATTGTATGTATATAAGGATAAGAATAAAGCATTTTTTTAGATTAATTGATTTATACTGATAACCTTTTACTTTGTATTCTTGGTCTTTAATTCCAAAGGAAAAAACCAGCCCTGCAACTCATAATATTGGCCACGCAATGTCAAAATGGAATTTAAACTTTCTATATTGAATAACTACAGCTATTGTATTTGAACCTAAATTTTACATCTCTTTTTTAATGTTTGAAGTCTAAATTATGTGTAAATATATGCAAGTAACCAGCTATTACTAGAATCTTGATATCATAGATCTAGTAGTATTCTAAGCATTATCATTACTAATATTGCTATATGTAGACTATCTATGTATCATTGTTGAGTTAATTTCGAATATGGAGTCTTAGTGAAGTATGGTTACCTTCATCAAAACCCTGTCATATGAACTGAAATGTAACATTTTATTTCCTATTTCTTTTTGTACACCTTTGTTCATTCAACTTACAGCTCGTTTGGATAGTTTTCTTCTTGCTTTAGGCCTTGACCTTTTTTATATCATGTGAATAAACGTACATGTCTTCCGTCATTTAGGCCATCTTTAGCCGACCTATTCGTTGGATTTTGGCTCTCCATGGCGATGCAGTTGTTCCATTTGTGTTCGCTGGAATTTTAAGGCAAGTGGTCACTTCATGCATTTCTTCATATTAGAAACCACAGATGTGTTTTCCGTAGACAGTGTATGGACATTTCACGCGAATACCTACCAATATATAGCCAAACCTTATTATCATGATGAATGTTACTTGGTATATCATTATCTACTTTTGTTACTTGTTAATTTCTTCTTTTGACTGCAGTGGTAATGTCTCTCATGGTCTCCGAAATACGTCATCAGCAACTGTCATGGTATGTGCAATACATCAGCTTCAATCATCCCTCATCAGTTGTTGAATTCCAAATTTCCTTAAAAAGTTTTAAGCAGCTTTGGGGGTAGGAAAAAACAGAAGAAACCAGTACCAAAACAAGTTAGACTATAATCTGCTAATAATTGGTTGAATTTCTAAATAACTGGTTGAGTAAATATGTTAAATTTGTTTTTTTTTTGTTTTTGTTTTTTTTTTAATTATTTAATTATTTATTTATTTTTTGTTTTTGTTTTTTTTGTTTTTTTTTTAAAGTTTCTTGTGCAAACAAAGTCGGTCATTTGAATGATGTTTCTTAATTTTGTGCAGGTTGATGGTGCAGAATCTTATGCTAGTGTGATGCAACAAGCTGGAATTTCTGTTGACACTGAGGTGACTTAAAAGTGCATTTTTGTTTAAAATGCATAATATTGTTTCATTCTAAAATTATTATGTTTCTTGCAGCAACGAAAGAAAATGATTATTGAACGATCCAATGATTTAGCAAAAGGTGTTGATGGATGTCTTGTGATGCAGAGCAGCTTACTTAATGAGGTAAGAGATCTAATTTAATTAAACGTGGAAATCTTTGCCCATTTCGGTATGAATGTTTGTTCGGGTTAGCTTTAAATTTTTACGGGTGACTAATATGAAAAGGAAATGGGTCTAAAAGTTGCCCAAAGTGTTTTTTGCACACATGATGTTTGATCTGTACAACATCATTCATCTTGAAAGGTTTTCTGTCTATTTTGGAACCTATATATGCTATTTTTCCTTAATCCCAGTATTTAAAAAAATTTAACTTAGCGCATGTGATTGTGGACGTAGGTTGTAAACCTTGTTGAGGCACCTGTTCCTGTGCTTGGGAAATTCTCAGAGTCCTTCCTGGTGCTTCCGAAAGATCTGCTAGTAATGGTATATTTTCTTATCTTGAATATTTGTCAGAATTTGTTACAAACAACGATAAAGACAATACTCATGTCTCACTCTTTTTTGTGTCTAAATTTTGTTTATTATATTGCGCTTCCCTTCATTTAGTTACCAGTGTCTTTTTTGTGTGTATGATTATTAATCTTAAAGGTATATATCTACGCAACAAAATTATGTCAATAGAATTATATATTTTATTGTTTATAATGAATACTTGATTGTTGAACACTTGAACTGCTTCAAAAGCAAATAAAAATAATTTGCTCATGGATCTAATTCTCAGTTAAATGTATTCTGCAGGTTATGCAAAAGCATCAAAAGTACTTTGCCTTGACAGACGATAAGGGAAATTTGTTACCATACTTCGTTGCTGTGAGTTATAATTTTTTTATTAATAATATGAAGTTATTGCTAATGAAGATGAACGCGACGTTTTTTTTTTTTTTTTTTTTCTGATTGATTTCTGTTCAGGTTGCAAATGGAGCAATTAATGAATCGATTGTTAGCCAAAGGAATGAAGCTGTACTCAGGTTCACATTATCTTTTAATGTTTCATTTTTCTTATTCTTGTATCCTACAATTAACTGAATGAGTTGAGACATCTTAATGCAGAGCTCGATACGAAGATGCTAAGTTCTTTATGAATTAGACACCAGTAAAAGTTTTCAGAGTTCCGAGTCAACTTAACGGAATTCTTTTTCATGTAAGTGTTTCCTACTCTTTGCGTTATTGACTAAAAATGCTATTTCAAGATCTTAAATTCTTAATATCCGTGGATTGGGACATACTAGAATAGCAAGGTGAACATAGTTATGGGAGGAAGTAGTTTAGATAATTACATTTACGACATTAGTAATTTAAAGCTTAAAAAATGACAAAACATTGGTTAGCCAACCTGACTGGTACTAAAAAAATGACCCATAATGACTCGGTACTCAACTCGCCGACTCGCTCATTTTTTCACCTTTCAGTCTCTTATTTTGGGATAAAATGCTAATCATAGATGTCTGATCTCTCTAACAAGATGAAAATTGCAGGAGAAACTTGGAACAATGGAGGACAAGATGATACGTGTGGAAAGTACAGTTGGTGAAATCGGGTTGGCTTTAGGAATAAGCGAAGATAAGCTTCAGATTACTCGTGAAGCTGCCTCACTTGCTATGTCTGATCTCTCAACTGCTGTCGTTACTGAATTTACTTCTCTATCTGGAATAATGGCTCGCCACTATGCTCTTCGTGAAGGATACTCACAACAGGTTATCATAAACTGCATTTCTTATTTCTCTTGCTTCGCATAATAGCACTTTATCGTTCAACATTAAATTTGCTATTTTCTAGTCAGAAGAAAAAGACTATACGGATATAAGCAAAATAGAAGTTGTAGTTATATTTGATCATGTGAATTTTCAATATTTCAGGTTTGGATGCTTTATTTGAGATCACTCCTCGATTTTCTGGTGATATCCTCCGGAAACTGACGCAGGAACTGTATTGTCAATTGCAGACAGGTAAAATAAATTTGAAATGTTATGGTAAAGATGACAGAATGGTGGTTTGGTGGATTGGGTAATAGGCGAAACGCAAGGGTTGACTTGGACTGACCGAAATCCCATTTTGTCCAAACTTCAGTAAACAATTGGTTTGTCAAATACAATCACCAAAATCACATAATTTTGATAATAAACTTAAATCTTGATTAAATTAAATTGATTTAGGATATTTGTGTTTTAATATATTCATTGCGTGTCTTTGACCTGTTCCAATATTAGCTAAGTTTTCTTTTTCCCATTTGACTTGTTAGAGACATTTAAACTCGAGTCGAACCATACTCTCATCCATTCATAAGTTAGTGAATCTTAAAACCACCTTTAGTTATGGACATATCCCGATGATAAAACTTGTATGTATTTGAAAAAGATTCAGAAAGAAACAGCACCAACGTATTTTGGCTATGTGTGTGTGTGGGGGGGTGTAATATTCCTAAAAGTTCGACCTTTACAAGGTCAAATGAAATTTGAATATGAACTCTGTAACAGATTCAGATCTGCTTTTGTCTGTCTTTATTCTTGAAAGTTTGAAGAATGACTATTTGAAGTTGAGACAGTCCAATTGATTGTCAGAGTCACAGTCTAATTATTAGTTGGTTTTCCGTCAATTTGGCAGGTTAGATAGCCTAGTTGGCCTGTTTGGAGCTGGTTGTCAACCAAGCTCGACTAACGACCCATTTGGTTTAAGAAGAATCTCTTATGGTCTTGTAAGCCATCTTTACTTGGTTGCTTTCTAACCACTCAACTCATATCTGTTGACTTTTGAATTAATTTAATATTGACCTGTTTTAGGTCCAAGTCTTGGTTGAAAAGATAGAAACTTGGACTTACGACATGCTTTGAAGTCACCGTCTGCTCAATCCTTGAAAATCGATGCGGGAACCATAGACGAGGTAAACATGTCCTTATACAGTTACTTTTATCACTATCCTGCCCCTTTTAAAGATTACCACCTTTAACTTGGGCAATGACAAACAGATGAGCCTTCTAGACCTTAAAGAGTACCATAAATTTTTCTAATAATTGTGAAATTTAACTAACCATATTCCAAATTAATAAATCAATTTAACTCAAAGGGACATAATTACTTTTTGAAATGTGTACCAATCTGTTAACATAGCACCTCTAAATATTATGGAGGATTCTCCTCTTCCATATTATGCTCATCGTAATAAAGTGTTCTTTCTAGGAGATTCTTGAACGTTTCTTATATTTTGGGGAGAATATAGGTGTTTAATTGCATTCCATTAAACCATGTGCCTGTTAAAATGTTGCATCTATCTCGGGAGAGAAGGATTGTCATTAAGCATTGGCTGGTGAATTGTGTGTTTTTTCTTTCTTATTTATTGTTCTTTTTATTCATATTTTCTACGCATTATTTAGCTAGATACTTTCTCGTCGAGAAACTTTTACTTATGAAGCTATTTTCCAATTTTTATTTTATTTTATTTTATTTTTTTCAATTGTAGGTGCAACAATTTGTTACACGAAGACTTGAGCAATTTCTGGTATGTCTATTCATCTGTTAACTTTTCAATTAAAGATTCAGTCGGTTCACTTATAACTTTAAAATTGACATGGATATATATTTTATATTTTTTTTTATTTTATATATTTATATATTTTTTAATCTCCAACGTGATCCTAGTTTGATGCTTTACAAATACTTAAAGGTGTTATCACTTTTTGTGCAATGTCACAAGGATTCTGTGGATATGATACTTGAAAACTATAGAGTTTAAGAAAACAACTCATTTGACTTTTGAAAATTGAATTTGCCTCAAGCACTTAAGGTTCACAATTTGCCTCAAGCACTAAGGGTGGTTAAGTGATTACATGATTTTCTCAAAAGCGGTTAGCTGATTTAGTCCTTTTTCGTTGGTGATGTTAGGTTGATAAGGAATTAATCCGAAGTGGTGCGTGCGATACTATTAGAGCGTGCAAATTGTCCTGGTCTTGCAGCAAAATCAGCCTATAAAGTAAGCACCTGGTTTAATCATTTCTTTCAAGTCATTGTCTTACTTCCTCTGCTCCCATGAAAATAACCTAATTTGACTAGACACATGGTTGAGTTCAAGTCCTTAGTTGCTAGAGGGATATCTTTCAATCTTTTTTTAAGAAAAAGGAAAGGAGAATGGGAGAATCTTGTGAACCACAATCGGTTGTGTTTATACTTGTAACAGTGATAATGGCCAAATAATTAATTTGGCTTGTATAGGAAAGGAAATGTGTGGACTGTGGACTCATGAGGCATCCCGCTTGGAATTTCTGTAGTTTTAATGACAGATCCAAAAGAGAATTCCATACTTCTTCTTTATTTTGCTAATTTCATGTGACAAATTGAGTATTGAAGTTTATAGATCTTATGAGGTTTATCCTCGAAAGTATGTGCTATATATCAAGAAAAAATGGAATATATTGTCTAATTTATTATTAAAATTACAGATGGATGTGTTGGCTCGGGGATCTTTTGCCAAAGGTTGTTGAAGCATATTCTCGGCCAACAAGAATTGTCCGTGGAAAGGATGTTGATGTTGCCACTTTCTCCAGGTACAGAAGTTTTCATTCTCATTACAAAGGTGGCAAGATGGGTGGGTCAGGCAGGTTGGGTAATGGATGAAAATGGTTGAAACATGTCATTAAATAGTACAGGTTAAATAGCGTCAGGTTGAGTTGATCCTAAAAATATTTCGTTCGTATCTAGACCTGTTATATATGAATAATTAATGTGTTGCTACGATCGGGTCATTTTGAGTTGATCCCTTTTCATGTTGGTTATTGTCATTGCAGTTTTCTTTTAAATATTTGTATTTTAACGTAAGTTCTAGCCTACCCCAATTAGGTAGGAATAAAAACGTGTTGTTTTGTCAAACATCTTGCTTATAACAGTATTGGAAAATTGGCTTACTTTAGGTGGATGAAGCCTCATTTGAGACGAACGAGGAGAAGGCTTTATGGGCGCTTTCTTGTCTATTAGAAGCAAAATACATCCAGGTAACTTTCTCCTTTTGTTTGGAAGGGTCATTCTGATTTTTAACTACTACCAAATTGTTTTTAGTGAACTGTGTATAGTATTTTTAATTCTCATTAGCTCGTTTCTTTTTAAATAATCCAGGTATTGAGGTGGATGATTTTGTCGAAACATCTATGCAACTAGTTCAGCCCCTAGAAGATTTCTTCACTCATGTCTTTGTTATGGTGGTACGTTCTCACTAGTATTTGCAATTCATTTTTTTTCTTTCTAAACACAACTAAGGACACACAAGTTGCCACTCTTGATAGAAAGAAGAGATGCCACTTTGACTTTTTAATCAACCAACCTGATTTTATATGTTCAAGTAGAATGCATTCCTGAAATCACTGAAATTGCAAATGGATAAATGCCATATGAATATTTTCTGAAATCCACAACAAAAATTAAATCTAAAAGTAGTGAGCAAGACAGCCCATCTTTGCCTTACCCCTAGTTAAAATGTATGTCAAATTTGTCTGAAGCAAAAAAAAATTAAAAAAATAAAAATAAAATTGTAATGACTTTTTGTTATACATACAATTGCAGGAAGACGAAAAGATCAGAAATAACAGACTTGCATTGCTTAGAGAAATTTCTGAACTCCCAAGAGGAATAGCTGACCTCTCAGTTTTGCCTGGATTTTAACTTTTTCATACTTCTCGTTTATAGCGACCTGATTATATCAACTTATCTTTTGTACTTGCCAAAAAGTTTGGCTACAGGGTTTTCCTTTGTGTATTTTTTATTCATTTATAGTTTACTGGTGGATCACCTGTTTAGATAGGATGTAATGAGGGTTGTGTTCGACAAGGGTCTTGCATGCCAAGTCGAAGGGTTGTTTAATGTTAGTACCTAAACTTGTGGAGGACAACATTGATAATATGCTAAGTTATAAAAGATACTCCTTTTTAGTCTAATTAATATTAATATATTGTTGGAATATGAAATATATCCCGGTTGTTATTGGTCATATGCTAACTCTTGAATTTTCGTTTAGATGCATGTTTCAGACTAAATGCATGTTCTACGTGTGCTATATTAATCCTACTCTATGCATGTTCATTAAGTTGTCTTAAATGACAACTTAGGTTTCAGTAAGTCTAACTTTTGAACTTGAAGTATTGCTATATGCGTGTTGAAGTTTCTTTTGTCTGCATATTTTAATGATACTTGAAAAACAATTACCGCGTGCCGGTAACATACTACTATTTGGGATAAAGCCAAAGAAAATAAGCCACTTCGTTTTATGTCTAACTGATACAAACCTATCTTATATACTAGGCTCGTATCAATGTTCATAAGTCCAAGTGTAAAACTCATTAAGCTAGCTTGTAAGAGAAGGGGCCACCTAGACTTTATAAACCATCAACCAATCTCATACTTAGTTGATGTGGGATCATAACAATACCCCACCCTTTGAAGAACCAATGTCCTCATTGGTCACGGCTATGTTGGTCACAGTTGACACCCCTCTTTGGGTCCAAGCCACCACTCCGAGCTCGTTGGTCATGGCTATGTTTGTCAAGGTTGGCACCCTTCTTCGGGTCCAAACCACCACTCCATAGTCCCACTCACGAGAGTTAGAACCTCGAAGGTAGGGGCTAACTTTGTACCAATTGATACGAACCTATCCCATACTAGGCTCGTATCGATGTTCATAAGTTCAAATGTAGAACTCACTCAAAAAGCTAACTTGTAAGAAGATGGGACATCTAGACTTTATAAACCATCAACCAATCTCATACTTGGTCGATTGATCATAACACTAACTCACTTCCTTTTTTGTTATGATGTTTGGAGGTAAAAATTGTTATAAATTGATATTTGGGTAGCTTTGTTGTAATGACATATATTGATATTTGGCCCACTTTGATATACGTCGTGCTGAAATATTTAACATGGTTGGGTAAAATAGCAGCGGTTTGGTACTCATGCTATACAGGTGATACAAGCCAATTTAGCTAAAGTCTACAATTAAAAGTCACCATAAAGTCAACAAAATTCATAATTATGTTTTAGTAAGTTTGGCGGGAAAACCGGTTAGAACCAAAAGTAGCTTAAATACCATTTCACTTGTAATCAAAATCATTCATTCAGTTTGTTAAACACATTTCCTTTCTTTATTCTCTTGTATCATTGTCAACAAATTACAATCAATAACAATCATTTCGAGTCTATTTCTTCTCATTAGGTTCCTTGTGAGTTTGTTTCCATTGAAATAAGTTCTTCATTTCCTTGATTTCTAGAACTTGTCGTTTCAATTGGTATTCAAAGCCCTTTTCTGGAACCATATTATCGTCAAGAGTGTTATACTGGCATTCTTGATTTTCCGGTCATCTTCTCCGTTTCAATTCCGGCAAGAAACAGTTATTTTCCGTCAAAGTTAGTCACCACTAACTTCAACTGTTCTTTTACACCTGATTAGTGTTAAACATTTGTACGGTCATAAGAATAGCCCATTAGTGGTTAATTTCCCTATTCTTGAACAAGCTGATCAGAAGCAGTTGGTTTGAATAATAAGAACAGTGCCAATAGTTGATATTCCATTGTTGATGAGTAATAGTGATATTGGTATGATGGTGAGCACAAGAACAACTAATCTTCCTCCTATGGCTACCATAGATACTTTGCAAGAATCTATGGCTGAATTAAGTGGTATGATGGAAGGTTTAACCAGAAAGTATGCTGATCAAGAAAGGCAAATCAATGATAACACCCAACAACTTAGAATATTCCAGAATCAATTGAACAATATCCACAGTGGTGAAGCCACAAGTAATGGCAACACTGGTGGAAGTGATGGTGGTCAAAATTCAGGCAGACAAAGGGTGTCACAAAATGGGCAGTATGGGAGGATGTCCAAGATTAAATTTCCAAAATTCAGTGGAGAAGATGTGAAGGGGTGGGTTCAGTTGTAGGCAATTCTTTAAGATTGATAATGTTCAAGAAGGCATGAAGGTGGAGATGGCAGCCATGCATGTTATGATAGAGCACTCACTTGGCATCAACAATTCATCAGAAGGTATGGAGAAGGAAGTTCTTGGGAATTGTATGAACAAGAAGTGCTAAGTAGATTTGGTGCAACCTTTGATGATCCTATGGTGGATATGAAGAATTTAAACAAACTGGGAGTGTGCAACATTACCAAGATTTGTTTGAAGGGTTGTTGAATAAGGTGGATTTGCCTGAATCCTACACTGTGAGTCTGTTTCTTGGTGGGTTGAAGGATGAGATCTCTATGCCCCTTAGGATGTTCAAACTGAACAATTTGTCTGATGCCTTCTGTATGGCAAGAATGCAAGAATCTACAAATGTTGCTATAAAGCCAAGGTATAATCCTCGATCATCACTTACTAAACCTACAAATTTTGGTTATGGCAATAAGAGCAATGGAATATTGCCTAAACACATTAACAACACTGGCTTTACTGCACCTAAAGCAGTCTATAACAATAACATGCCATTTAGAAAACAACTTACTTAAAGAGAATTGGAAAAAAGGCAAAAAATCAATGTTTCTATTGTGATTAGAGGTATGTTCTGGTCACAAGTGTAGTGGTCAATGCATTCTTTGGAAGTAATTTGTGATACTAAAAAGGTGTGTTTGGAAGAAGGCGGTGAAGAGGTTTGTGAGCATAATAATGATTTGACTTGTCCGAACATGAACTGTTTCACTAGATAGTGGTCATAAATATCTCTAAATGCTTTATCCGGTGTTAATTCTTACCAAACTATGAGGGTGAAGGGTCAAGTGGGGAAACATACATTGCATATTTAGGTAGATTGTGGTAGTACTCATAATTTCTTAGATGTTAAGACTGCTAAGAATTTGGGCTGTAATTTGAAAAGTACTTCACCATTACAAGTTTCTATGGCTAATGGTCAAAGTATGTTCAGCAGTTATGAATGTGTAGACTTGTGAAACATTTACTAGTGATGTAATGTTGTTACCATTGGGTGGATGTGAAATGGTTTTGGGCATACAGTGGTTAGCCACTTTAGGAGAGATGTTGTGTAATTTTAAGAATTTGACTATGAAGTTTGTGTACAATGGGAGAAGAATGGTGTTAAGGGGTATTACAAATTCTGTTGTGCACTGGATGCAAGGTAGACATGTGCACAAACAAGGGTCTATTAGACATGCATAGTTGTCCTCTATGATGTTGTGTGTATATCGAGTGGAATTATGGCGGATGAATTGAGAAAGAGGTTAATCAAGAAGTGGAGAAGGTTTAACTCGGTGTAGAAAGTGTTTGAGATTCCTATTGAATTAGCCCTCAAAGGACTCATGACCATCAAATTCCTCTTATGCCAAACACTCGTCCTATCAATGTTAGACCATACACGCACCCACCTAACGATGAAGATGCAAGCTGAAGTGATGGTCAAGGAGTTATTAGAATCAGGAGTGATAAGACCATGTTAAAGCCCTTTTTCATCCCCAATTGTCATGGTTAAGAAAAAAGATGGGTCATGGAGAATGTGTGTAGACTATAGACAACTGAATAAGTACACTGTCAAGGATATATTCCCTATTCCAGTAATTGAGGAGCTTATTGATGAATTGAATGGGGCTGCAGTGTTTTCTAAGTTGGATTTAAGGTCTGGTTACCACCAAATCAGAGTGAAGGAAGATGATATTTTCAAAATGATTTTAGAACACATGAAGGTCGTTATGAGTACTTGGTTATGCCATTTGGCCTCACCAATGCACCTTTCACATTTCAGTCTCTTATGAATAATGTGTTCAAGTCCTTTCTAAGGAAGTTTGTATTGGTATTTTTTGATGACATTTTGGTGTATAGTAAGCCTATTGAAGAACATTGAATCCATCTGTCACAAGTGCTGCAAGTTTTACAGAACAATAGTCTGTTTGCCAAAAAGAGAAAATGCTCCTTTGTTGCACCACAAGTGGAGTATTTTAGTCATATATTTTCTGCAAAAGGTGTGGCCACTAACCCAACAAAGATTGAGGCTATGAAGTGTTGGCTGCCTACTACACTTAAGCAATTGAGAGGATTTCCGGGGTTGACTGGTTACTATAGAAGGTTGATCAAAAGTTATGCTAGTATAAGTCAACTACTTACAGGTCTTGTTGAAGAAGAGTTGTTGGAGCTATTCCTTGTGGGGTGGACAATGGTGGTGCCGAGCCAATCTACACCTTTTTGTGGACATTATTGTTGAAGAAGAATGCTTTTAATGGTCTATGCGGTGAATTGGCCTTCAACCAGACTCAAAAACCTATGGCACTTGTGTTGGGATTACGGACTTCACTTAGGAGTTTGTGATAGAAACCGATGCAAGTGGTACAGGAATTGGTGCAGTGCTATGTCAGAAGGGCCATCCCTTGGCATACTTGAGCAAGAATTTTTCTACCAAACACCAGGCTTTATCTACTTATGAAAAGGAGTTTTTGGCAGTGGTAGCATCATTAGAAAAATTGAAGGGATACATTTTGGATAGGCATTTTAAGATTAAGACTGACCACTTTAGTCTTAAGTACCTATTGGATCAAAAACTAACAACCCCTTTCCAGCTGAAGTGGCTTCCCAAACTCTTAGGATTTGACTATGAAATCCTATATAAAAGGGCAATGAAAACATTGTGGCGATGCTTTGTCTAAAGTCAATCAAGGGATGAATTATTTCAAATGGCGGTCTCCTCCTAGCAAGTGATGTTTGGGACAAGGTTAAAAGCAGTTGGAAGAATGATGTGGATGCTCAATTGTTGATCCAATCACTGAGAAATAAGATGTATATAGGTGATAAATACAGTTGGGACAATGAAATCTTAAAGAGGAAGGGAAAGATAGTAGTGGGAATGGATGAAGAGTTGAGGAAACAACTGATTTATCAATACCATAATGAAGCAATTGGTGGTCATTCTAGTGTTCATGTGACTAGAAAGAAGATAAGTACAGTCTTCTATTGGAAGGGTCTAAAGAAAATGGTGAAGCGATTAGTCGGGAATTGTGATGTTTGTCAAAGCGAAACACGATTTAAGTGCTTATCTGGGTTGATTCAACCATTACTAATTCAGTAAGATTTGGTCTGAATTGTCTATGGACTTTATTGACAAGTTGCATGTGTCACATGGAAAGTCAGTTATCATGGTGGTAGTGGACAGATTGAGCAAGTATGCTCACTTTATGGCCCTATCACATCCTTTCAGTGCAAGTCAAGTGGCACAAGTATTCCTTGATGGTGTGTACATTCTTCATGGGCTACCATATTCCATTGTTAGTGATAGGGATAGGTGTTTCTCAGTCACTTTTGGAAGGCTTTATTCTATGAATTAAATGTCAAGCTCAAGCTCTCAACTGCATACCACTCTCAAACTGATGGGCAGACTGAAGTAGTAAATAGGTGCTTGGGCTGTTACTTAAGGTGTATGTGTGGAGAGAAACCAAAGGAGTGGGTTAAGTGGTTACCATTAGTGAATTTTGGTATAATACCAACTTTCACACAACCATTAACACTACACCCTATGAAATTGTATATTGCCAAACACCCCAATCCACATTCCTATGTGCTGGTGAAAGTAAGTGGAATCGGTGGATAGGACATTGCGGAACAAGAAGAAGCTAATGGAATGCTCGAGTTTCATCTAAAGAGGTCTCAAGATAGAATGAAAATCGAGCCAACAAACATTGGGTGATAGGCAATTGATGTTGGTACTTGGGTTTATTTGAAATTGCAACCTCATAGGCAAGTATCTCATCGAGATAAGGGCAACAACACAAGTTTTCCACCAAATTCTATGGTCCATTTGAGATTGAAGAAGAGGTGGAGAAGTTGCCTATAAATTGAAGTTGCCAAGTCACGGTTTGATTCACCCGTCTTCCACATATCACAACTCAAGAAGTGTCATGGGCAAAACCATCGGATGGGCGGTTTACCACGGCTCAAGGAAGATAGACTATTGGACTACAAGCCTTTGAAAATTTTGGATGAATATTGGGAGCGGAAACAACAAGTCGGTCATGTATGTTCTAGTTCGGTGGTCCAACACAATAATGGAGGAAGCTACTTGGGAGATTTATCTGAGACTTGTTGATCAGATTTCGATTTTGATGTACTTCTGTTGGAAAATTTAGTGCACTTGTGGGATGGTTCACACCTTGTAATGGGTTAGGAGGTGCAGTGTACACCCATAAGGTCCATGAACACCTCGACTCTAATAGTGGTATGTATTGGTAGTGCTTGGTGAAATCTTGTTGTGGCTAACATCGATTATCGGTGTTTCCAAGCGATGCCAGCATGGGATCGATGTTCCACTAAAGTGGTATCTCTCCGAAGTTGTGCTTACTCTGAAGCGTTGGCGTTTCAAGCGGTGTAACCATGAAAGCACTATGAAATCTTGATATAAGTCTTGATAAATGGCGATTTAAGCGCATCATTATGACCACGTTTAATTGGTCATGTAACCACTAATGACTATAATGGGGATGATTATGAGGCTATTAATGGGCGATTAATACTCATAATTCCATTGGAGCGGTCAAAGAGTAACCTCCTATAAATAGGAGATCCGAACATGCATGAAGAACACACGAAAAACACTAAACACTTATAAGCGCAAGGGTTAAAGAATTGTGCCTAATTCTCTAAGCGCATTTGGTCTTATCCCAGTAGATATTCGTGATACCCGGGCATTAGGGTCGAATAGTTTACTTTGGAAAGTGATCACACGATTCAAGTGATATCCGTAACCACACGGTGGTATCTCATTCTCGCGACCATTGTTTGTTTCTGTGAAGCAGTTGATCGTTCTATTTGAAGTTGATTATCTAAACCACGATTTGGGACGAATAACCACCAACAATCAAAGTAAACTATTTAGTGATAATCAATGGCAATTCGCAATGAAACACATGGCTTCAAACTTTGCTAAATTTGGACAAGTTTGAAGGGTGGACTTTAGGAGGTGGCGGAAGAAGATGCACTTCTTGCATCAAGCATGAGTGTGGTCTATGTCTTGACTACTCCAATTCGATGATGGTGATGATGCTCATGGATCGGATCGGGAGGAGGAGCAAGTGGGAGAATGATGACTACATATGCAGAGGTCTTATTTCGAATGGTATATACGATTCTCTGTTTGATATTTATCGAACTTTGAATCTTCCAAAGAACTGTAGGATTCCTTGGATGCCAAATATATGGTGAGGATGCATCAAGTAAGAAGTTCCTTGTTAGTAATTTCACAAATTACAAAATAGTGATTCAAGACCGGTTATGGAACAATACAATGAACTTCTTGGAATACTTGGAAGGTTTACACAACACAATATGCACATGGATGAGGCTATTCAAGTCTCTTGTGTTATTGATAAACTTCCTTCTTCATGGAAAGATTTCAAGCATACCTTGAAACATATGAAGGAGGAGTTAACTCTTGTTGAGTTAGGCGATCATCGCACATTGAGGAATCTCTCAGGTGCGGGATAATGACAAGCCAAAGAGTAGCAATCTTCTTGGACCATCTGTTGTTAATATGGTAGAGCATAACAACTCTACCGGTACAATGACAACAAAGGCAAACGCAAGTATCATGACAACACAAGGCGAGATCCTAACAAGAAGGCAACACCTACTTGTTGGAAATGTGGCAAGGCGGTCACATTAAAAGGGGCGCAAGGGTGTTAAAGTTGGTGGTAAAGCCAATGGATCGGCACTAATGGTTCGGGGGTGGTGGTTGACCAACTCTTTGAAAGGTCGAATATGTTTAATAAGTCTTTTCGATTTATTATGTTACATATGTATCGAATCTTTTATGTGCGGGATGATGATGTTGCGTGGTGGGTTGACTACGGTGCAACAGATTCATGTGTGTAAAGATAGAAGCGGTTCAAGACCTATGAGTCACCGAATGATGGTTCTATTCTTCACATGGAAATGAGTCAATGACCTTGGTGCATAGTCGTGGTTGTGTAGATCTTAGGTTTAGTTAGGAAAGATTGTAACTTTGTTTGATGTTATTCATGTTCACGATATCGGGAAGAACTTGGTTTCAAGTAGTATTTTGAATAATCATGGATATAAACAAGTTATTGAATCGATAAATTTGTGCTTTCTAAGCATGGTGTTTTTATTGGTTTTGGTTATTTATGTAATCAAATGTTTAGGCTTAATATTTCTCTCGACAATGTTAACTCGACTTTTGTGACAACCAACGACATCGATTCTAGCCTATGGCATGCAAGACTTGGTCATGTTCACTATAAAAGGATGCAAGATATGTCTAGGGATGGTTTAATCCTGCTTTTGACATGGACACCGAAAAGTGTAAAACTTGCATGTTGACCAAGATAACCAAGAAACCCTTTCGGTGTTAGTCGTGAGACTAAGATCTTGGAGCTTATTCACGATGATACATGTGATTTGCATGCCACTCCTTCTTTGGGAATAAAGTACTTTGTGACATTTATTGATGATGCTTCTAGATTTTGTTATGTCTATTTATTGCATACCAAGGATGAAGCATTAGATAAATTCAAAGTGTTTAAAGCGAAGTTGAATTACAACTTGGGTCTTTGATCAAAAGATTAAGGGCGATAGGGGAGGTGAGTACATGGATACTCAAGACTTTCGGTCTGTTGGAATTATCCATGAAACGTTGCCCTTATACTCCTCAAGAAAATGGTATTTACGAAAGGAAAAAGCGGTCTTTGAAGGAGATGGTTAATTCCATGTTGTCCTATTCGGGGATGAGTCAAGGGTTAAGGGTGAAGCTATGTTACTGACTTGCTATTTATTAAATAGGGTTCCAAACAAAGGAACAAGGTTACCCATTATGAACTCGGACTAAAAGGAAACCAACTGAATTATCTCAAGGTTTGGGGTTGTAGAAATTTGTTGTAAGACTCCACGATCCAAAGCAAAGACTTTGGGTGAAAGAGGCGTGTTGCATCTTTGTTGGATATCTTGAGCATTCCAAGGCTTTTAGGTTCTATGTTATTGAACCTAATGAATATGTTTCAATTAACTCCATTATTGAATCAAGGGATGCGAGACTTTGATGAGAATAGATTCTCATCGGTTCCTAGACCAAGTCGAGGATTCCTAATGGAACTCATGACACCGGTGTATCGAGGTACGATGATGAACCATCGGTGGTTCTGATGAGGTTGTGGTTCGACAACTTTGAACTCGTGCTCGAGAAAAAAGCAAAGGGTCGGGACTCCAAAGTCATTTGGACACGAGTTTCAACTATACTTAGTTGAAGGTACTAGGGATGAGGTCTCGAGACCAATACTCTTATTGCTTCATTGTTGAGGATGACCCCAAAACATTTGAAGAAGCAATGAAGTCCCGGACATTGCTTTACGGAAAGAAGCAATCAATGATGAGATGGATTCCATCATGGGCAACAACACTTGGGTGTTGGTTGATCTACCTCACAGTTGCAAACCTTTGGGTTGCAAATGGATTTTCAAAAGGAAAATGAAGGTAGGTGGAACTATTGAAAAGTTCAAGGCTAGACTAGTCATTGAGGCTTTAAACAAAAGTCGAATAGACTATTTTGATACTTATGCTTACGTGGCTCGTGTCGATTACCATAAGGCTGGCGATTGCTATGGCATCTATTCAATCTGGTTATTCATCGGATGGATGTGAACTGACTTTCTTGAATGGTGAATTGGAAGAGAAGTTTATATGAACCAACCTCGGGGTTTCATCATGCCCGGCAATGAAAACAAGGTGTGTAAAGCGATTAAGTCTCTTTATGGACTTAGCGGGCACTAAGCAATGGCATCAAAGTTTGATGAAGTGGTTTTGTCTAGTGGTTATGTTCTTAACCAAGGCGACAAATGTGTATATAACAAATTTGATGAATCGGTAAAGGAGTCATCATTTGTCTATATGTTGATGACATGTTGATCTTTGGCACCGACCAAAATCAGTTGACGACAAAGGAATTTTGTCATCAAGGTTCTCCATGAAAGACATGGGGAGGCGATGTTATCCTTGGTATAAGGATTAAACATGAAAGTAATAGAATTTCTATCTCGGTCTCATTATATTGAGAAGGTCTTGAGGAAATTCAATTACTTTGATTGTACTCCGATGAGTACACCTATGGATACTTGAGAAGTCGATGCCTAATCATGGCAAGGTGTATCTCAACTTGAGTATTCTAGGGTAATTGGTTTTGATGTATGCCATGACTTGTACAAGACACGATATTGGTTTTGCGTTGGGAAAATTGAGCGGTATACTAGTAATCCTAGTGCTCATCATCGCAAGCGTTCAAAGTGCATGAAGTATTTGAAGAGAACTATGGATTATAGTCTCTCATATCTTGGTTACCCATCGATGTTGGAAGGTTACATCGATGCAAGTTGGATCGATATGCGAAGACAATTAGTCTACCGGTGGTGGGTATTCCTACTTGGTGGAGGTGCAATTTCTTGGGCATCGAAGAAGCAAACTTGCATCACCAGTTCAACAATGGAATCTGAATTTGTGGCTCTAGCATACCGGTAAAAAGTCGAATGGTTGAAAACTTGCTTCTTGAGATTCCATTGTGGCCTAAACCTATAGCACCTATTTCTATCGGTGTGATAGTGCAACTACATTGGCTAAGGCTTATAGCCAAATGTACAATGGTAAGTCTAGACACTTGGGTGTCGGGCATAGCATGATTCGTGAGCTTATCATGAATGGGTGGTATCTATAGAGTTTGTGAGATCTCAGAGAACTTAGGCGATCACTTGACGAAGGTGCGGCTAGAGACTTGGTTATAAAGTCTGCTAAAGGGATGGGTTTAAGTCCAACTTAGTCCTTTGAATGCTAGGACACCCAACTCCTCCCGAGGAAACTTAGAGCCGAGTTCAATGTGGAAAGTCGAACATTGGTGGTGGAGCACATGTTTATTTACATCCCAAGGTTGTGCTCGGAACTGCTTGAAAGGAGGATGAAGTCTTTACTTCTTAATGGTTATATTTTCTTTGAAAAAGTGCTTGGCGGAGCATGACTAAAGAGGAACCACCTATGTAAATGTTGAAGTTTTGCCGCTTGTGAAGCTTTTGGACTTTTAGCTTTTACAACATTTATGAATTTGGATATGGACACATGGCTTGTATAGTGTCGGGAGCTTTTAAGTGTTTGAAAACTTTGTGTAGTTATCTTGGTATTCAAATGGGTTGAAGGTTCAATTCTTAGAACACCCGATTCTCGAATATTTGAGCGTGTAATTACTAAGATGGAAATTCAATCCTCGGGACATTTTCGTTTATGCACATGTTTTGCTTGATGTTTATTTTACATGCAAAGGAGTGAACTAAATTTGGGAGGATTGTTGGAAAATTTAGTGCACTTGTGGGATGGTTCACACCTTGTAATGGGTTAGGAGGTGCAGTGTACACCCATAAGGTCCATGAACACCACGACTCTAATAGTGGTATGTATTGGTAGTGCTTGGTGAAAGTCTTGTTGTGGTTAACTGCGATTATCAGTGTTTCCAGCGATGCCAGATTTTGCGGGATCGATGTTTCCACTAAAGTGGTATCTCACGAAGTTGTGCTTACTTTGAAGCGATGGCGTTTCCGAAGCGGTGTAACCACCGAAAGCACTATGAAATCTTGATATAAGTCGATAAATGGCGATTACAATCTGCATCATTATGACCACGTTTAATTGGTCATGTAACCACTAACGGCTATAATGGGGATGATTATGAGGCTATTAATGGGCGATTAATACTCATAATTCCATTGGAGCGGTCAAGAGTAACCTCCTATAAATAGGAGATCACGAACATGCATGAAGAACACACGAGAAAACACTAAACACTTATAAGCGCAAGGGTTAAAGAATTGTGCCTAATTCTCTAAGCGCATTTGGTCTTATCCCAGTAGATATTCGTGATACCCGGGCATTAGGGTCGAATAGTTTACTTTGGAAAGTGATCACACGATTCAAGTGATATCCGTTAACCACCGGTGGTATCATTCTCACGACCATTGTTTGTTTCTCTTGAAGCAGGTTGATCGTTTCAAAGTTGATTATCTAAACCACGATTTGGGACGAATAACCACCAACACTTCCTTGAGGACAATGAAGTTTCTCAAGAGGATGGAGTTGATACAAGCCAATTTAACTAAAGTCTACAATTAGAAAGTCAACATAAAGTCAACAAAATTCATAATTACATTTTAGTAAGTTTGGTGGAAAACCGGTTAGAACCAAAAGTAGTGAAATACCATTTCACTTGTAATTAAAATCATTCATTCGATTTGTTAAACACATTTCCTTTCTTTAATCTCTTGTATCATTGTCAACAAATTACAATTAATAACAAATGATTTTTAGTCTATTTCTTCTCATTAGATTCCTTGTGAGTTTGTTTCCATTGAAATAATTTCTTCATTTCCTTGATTTCTAGAACTTATGCGTTTCAACAGAGCTACGTTTCTTGGTCGGTCCGGTGTTAGCCACGATTCGCCGTGACACCAATACACCATCTTGCCACTTTTCGGACTTAAAAGTTTACCCAATTAAAAGATATAACATATTACTAAACATCAATATTTTAGTTTATATTAACTCACTATCCTATTATTGAGTTTACGCTATGGTGGTGTTATTATGCTTTATTGGTGATTTTGTATCCTTAATCAATTAGTACTACTTGTATGATAAAGTATAATGCTTTTTCAGTTTGTTTACCGAAACATTGCCCGTCTCTTTTATTTTTTCTTTTATACCTGCATATGCTATAGCAAACTAGCTCAACATATACAGTTCTTTTTTCCATGTTCAAAACATAAAATTGTGATCAATTGTTTGAATAAACCACTTTTCATACTATATGTGTGAATATTTTGTTAAAATATTCACTTCTTTCTTTGACATGAATATAAAACTGCATGTGTTATGCATATTTTGTAGGGGATATGTAGTAATAACGAACACCAACGGATATGCTTAATCTTTGAAAGGCGTGTGAACACTTTCGGATCGAATCAATTCAAGCGGTTCTCAAGTATTCAATCGGATACAATTCGAGTTGAGAATTTTACGTATGTGTGTGTATGAGATATATTGAACCAGTGTATTGATAATGACCAAACAAACCGTATATAACATGTTACGGGATAACTGCCAATGGCAGTTTTAGGGTTTCCAAGTTGTCAAGTTTTGTCACCCATTTCCGAAAGTTAATTTACTGAGGAACATAGCTTCAATGAAACATACATAACTTCAGAGAATCAAAAGTTCAAGAATCATTACTACTTGATGAAATGAAAATTGACATGAATTCTTTACATAACAACTTAGTGAAAATTGACCAGGGGCTCTGCCTTGGACCTGCCAGTGCCCTTGGACCACCGCTACGGTGCGCCCCGGACACCCGTCCGCAGGGGCTTCGCCCCAAGATCATAATAAATTCAAGTAGGTGTGCACCGCACCACCAAACCTAAATGATGTATTATTATGATGAAATTGGTCAAAACAAGTTAATCCAATTACACTAAAATATCCAACATATTTTTATAAACCTAATTCTCTCTAGGCGAAAATGGCGACCAACCGTTCTCTTTTGTTTTCAATCGTCTAATCCAACCTAATGCTCTAATACCTTTTCATGTTCATGTTATTGATGATTAATCTCATGATTGTATCTCTTTAATTGTTCCTTAATTGGTTGTCGAGCGACTAGGGTTTGGGTTTTCCTTTTTATAGGGTTTTGTGGTCATTATTGTGAGTTGTTTTATTTTGCGCTTTTAATTCCATTTCATTTATTATGATCATCATTATGTAGATTGGTTAGGCTTTGATTGGTTCGGTTGTAACCTTAATCGTGGTTTTCTTTGATGGTTTTCTTTACGTGGTGAGTGGTTTCGTGGAGTTTTAGGGTTTATTCATGAAGGGGGATTTGATGTGGTCATAATATGAGTATGAATGGGACGGAACAAAATAATCATAAGGAGGGGTTGGATAGCGTTCACGGAAACTCGATGATGGAGGATCGAAGCTTGAGGAACTGTTGTAGTTCTGAAAATTCTCTCGTGAATGGAGGCATTCATTATTCTAAGGTTGGTTCGGATAGCGTTCTTGGTAACTCTGTGAATGGAGGCTCGGAGCCGGCCTCTTTTGCTTCCATTTTAAGGATACCACATCTAAGACGACTGTACGAATTTCTGAACTAAGTATTGATGAAAATGTCAAAGATACTGATGTGGCCAATCCATTGGCAGCGGTGGATGAGATTAGTAATCGTTTTTTGTAACAACTGGAAATTTTCACGTTAATATTTATTTAGAACATAAACATTTTATCCCAAAATTGCGTACAATTTTAAAATTTAAATATAACCGTTTAGGTTATCTGCGTAATCTAAAACCGAATCGAACATTTTATCACATTAGATTAATTTTTATAATCATTATATGGAATTTAAAAAAAAATTAACTTCAAATGTTACCAAATAGACCCTATGGTTTACGAGTCTAAACTTGCGTTTTAAACAATTTTACTTATATGAAAACTTAACCTATAGTTGCACCACATTTTCTAAAACGTTTTAACGCTTTTACATTTTTGGAAAAGTCAACATATTTCCCCCCTCCTTTGACCATAAAATCAACACTTGATTATTAAAATTAAATGTCACAAAATATCTCCTAAACTTAACTAGCCATTTTTAGTCCTTATTGTCAAGATAAGTTCCTAGATATTTCAAAGACTTAATACCTAAGTAACTAAGATATTTACTTAAACTTATTAACTAAGTTTAACTACATATTTAACATTTCCGGTTTTAGACATAACGTATATTTAACACCAACCGAAACTAGACTAGGCCCACTCAGTCTACATATTATAAGACTTTTAGGTTCATAATAATCATATTTAAAAAGTTACATTTTATTTTTCTATTTTTACGGAAACCTCGTCGTTTTACATTTTACTGCGTATTTAACTAGCTCTTCTTGGTTGTTCTTCTTGTTTTTTTCTTCGATGGTGGAGTTTCGCCATTTCCTTGTACAAGTCCTAGAATTATGGCCTTCCTTACGTCCGCATACCCACACGCCCTTCTCTTTGATAGTTCTTGATGATTACTTGACTATAGGTTTAAACCTTGAAAATAACCACTCCTTTAGTTTTACTCTTGCCGGATTGTTTAATACCTTTTTTCAAGCTCTTTCACACCTAACATAGAACTCATCACACCTTCCCATCTAACTTTGGAACTATTGGAATATCAATTACAACTTGATTCAATAACTCTTTCAACTTGTCTTTGTATATATGCATCTTGCTCGAATCATGTACCAAACGATCGACACATTCAAAATCTCGTACATATCTAGAACTTCATTCTATACTGAATCTGATGCACCAATTATTCTTGGAAGAGCGTTAAATCTCGTACAAATCTCGTACATATCTTTACTCAAATAGGAGATGCATTAAATTTTTTAAATTAAGAAAATAAAAAAAATACTAGCACATAAAAGTTTAGAAAAATACTAGTGCATTAAAGTGTATAAAACTACTGCATCACAATGTTAATTACTAGTGAATTATAGTATATAATATTTCTATTACTAGTGTATCACAATGTTAATTACTAGTGCATTACGGTATATAATATAGAAGCGTGAATCGGATGTATTACGATATATAATATATCATTACATACGATAAATGACAAAATCATTGACACCACTATTTCCATTCCCAAACTCACTATCACGAATTGCATATTTCTCCATATTCTCAGCTTGAGCAACACTCATTACAATACATTACTTATAAGAAGCAAATATCTCATCATGTGCGTCGAAGAATAGTGTCCTAGTATATAGCTTACATGCTTCTTTCTCCATAGGAAAATCTGTTTTGAATTCGGGTTTATATCTTGAATCGTGGTCATTCTTACACTCAATGTACCTTTGATACTCAATAGCAGTATCGTAATGACTTAGGAATTCAACAAGAGTAAGGTGAGGGCTGGTCCATTTACCAAAAATGGTTCTCACTTTCTGATCTTGAAGTAGTAAGCATAAGTCCTGCCATATGCACATCACGTAAATACGCATGTATCCATCTTTCCCTCATATTAAACATATCACCTAACTATTTGTTATCGATAGTTCAAAATCATTCTCATCCTATCCCACTCTCTCTCAAATACTTAGGCAATATTTGGTTTGTCCACAATATTGCATATCGTTGTTTAAAATCATCCTATTACAAAAGCGTGGGACCAACCTATAAAAGCAGACAAATGTTAATATAAATTTCAAGCGCATCGGTTTGTAAAATATTAGTTCATCTTTGGTAACATTGGAATGGAATTTAAAAATTAATTGCATTAGAATTTAAAATCAAGTGCATCATATACATGGATATAAAAAAATACATTTGTAGTCAATTTCTGCATTATATGCCACATACACAAACGATGCCTCGTATTTGGGAAGCACTCTTCAATAGAAATTTTCATTGATGGATCTTGATTAGTAATAACAACATCGGATCTTTCCCAAAAGCTTCTTTGAATTGATCAAGTAACCATTTGTAATAGCGATACTCTCATGACAATCAAACCCGAGGCAAATGTAAGGCAGCGGTTATGATGGTTGATACGATAAAGGAACAAATACCATCGATACCGTAAAGATTATACTTATTTGATCAGAATCTATTTAAAATAGAAAAATATTTAAACTAATTTTTATCATAAGCAAAAGATTATACTTGTTTGATCGAAATGTCGCATCAAAAGAAACTATATCACCAAAAGAAACATAGTCTTTAATACCTTCTTCATCAGCCCAAAAAAGCCCAACCAACCGATCATCATCACCTAAACCAAAAATATAAATATGTAAGAAACTAAAACTATATAATCTAAAATGAACTTTAATAATGTGATGCACCAAATATTGACACTCTGATGCACCACATATTTAAAATGTGATGCACTTAAAAAATAACTATGATGCACCAGATATTAAAAATTTAATGAAGTAAAGAATATATGCATCACCTTTATAATAATTGACATAGAAACCACGAGAATGAATTTTACAACTCAGCAACTTCTCAACAACCATTTGAGCATCTCGATCCCCAATAAAAACGTTGATTTTCTTTTTCTGATTCTTATAGTCAATAACTGTTGTACCAACTCCGTCAAAGCCACCGTAGACTTGTTTCATCAATCTAAACCCAATAGCAGGACCAAAATTTGCATTTGAAACTTGATAAAGAAAATGTTTCTTTGTATAACTCATCTTCCTTGAATTCTTCAAAAAAATCATATCTTTTTCAGCTACTAGGGGGTGGTTATGTCCATCAACAAACTTAGTAACTTCAAAATGTTTCTTATTTTCTTAATTTTAAGTGATGCTAAACAACCATACCTAAGCGAAGTCCTCTTCGGTTTGTTTTTCTTAACATCACCAAACCTATGAGAATCATCAACGATTTCACTTTGTTCACTTATATCATTATCGACATTACTATCACGGTTACCGTTAGAATCTTTATTTAACCCTTCTCGAACAATAGAAATACTTCAAGGTTGCATTTGCAAAACCTTTTGCCTTGTACTGACCACCTTTTCTACAATCAAAACCGCTCTTTTTACCATACGCCACATAAAAATTATAGGCCTGATCAACTGAAATAAACTGACATCCTTCTATAGGTTTTTCAAGAAAATTAGGATACCAAGTCCTAGTTCCATCTTTGCCACAAACATAAAAACCAACATGATCTCTAATTCGAATAGTTTCAACATCTGCACCTGTACGTTTAGCCCAAAGAATGTAATAAAATTAGTGCATCACAGTCTTAAAAAATAGTGCATCACATATATAAAATCATTACTATGATATAAAAAACTCAAAATCAAAAACCTATCTACTAGTGCAAAATACTCCAATATCTATTAGTGATACTATTATTTAAATTACAAACCGACACTACGGTTTCGTTAGCATTAGAAATCACATAAATTACTATTCACGACCAAGGCACCACTTAAGCAGACTACACTAGTTACTGGACTTATGTGTCACTACACTTTTAACCAATTTTAGTTCAATGCTGCTGGGTCCCTAATCACTTCAAAGAATATCAATTCAAACACACAAGTTTACAGAATCTAAACATTGCCATTTAAAGTTCTGAACATCCAAAGTATAAAGCACAACAACTCGAGCATTATAACTTTTTATTACTAGTCGTAACTGCACAAACTACTAACTACAAATTTCGCTTTCACTAAACCTTATTTGACAAACACTTAATCTATCAAATCTAACAGCAAACATTCACCTATCAACATATTCAATCAGACTTTAAACTTCATCATAATCTTATAACTAGTCATCAAATACCTTGTGTAAATGTTTCATGTACACATTGATCAACTGCAACCTACTCCTAAAATATCTAGTAATCATACTCATCTACCTACTGCATCATAATCTTATAACTAGTCATCAAACACTTTGTGTAAAGGTTTCGTATACACATGCATCTACTGCAAACCTACTCCTAAAATATCTAGTAATCACACTTATATTTCTCTTGCATCATACTTATATATCTATTGCATCATAGTCTTATAACTAGTCGTCAAACAAGCGATGTGCATGTTTCATGTACACATTTATCAACTATAACCTCTTGCTAAAATTCTAGTAATCATACTCATCTACCTATTGCATCATACTCATCTATCTCTTGCATCATACTTAAATCAATTAAAATCATTAACATAATAAGAGAAAGCATATCGAATTAAATTAAAATAATATAAAATAAAATTATAAAAACATAAAATTAACATCTACCTATTGACACATTATTACTTGAAGATGAACACTCGTTATTCATTGTTGATAAACAATCGTTATTCATTGGTGTGGAAAGCGGTGATCACGATGATGATCGCGGTGGTGATAGGGTAATGGTGGTTTCGAGAGGAGACCGGAGAAGATGGTGGCGGTGATAGGGTGATGGTGGTGATCGAGAGAAGGGTGTTAGCGGTTATCAAAGAAAGAAGAAGAAAAGCGTGAAAAATATGAGAAAAAATATTATATACTATTATTTTGTGGTAAAATGACAAAAATGCCCTTGAGAGTAAAAATGGAGGGTGGAGATGGGACACATGGCGCATTGTGGTGGCTTCCTATTCTTTTATTATAAGAATCTTTTCATAATAACCCAAACATATACACATATATATATATATATATATATATATATATATATATATATATATATATATATATATATATATATATATATATATAGTCCGGTTCTAGAGAAAAGTGTAATTAGAGAAAAGTGAGAAAAAAGTTTGAGGGTAGATTATGTAAGCAGATGAAACTTGAAGGTCAATTGCACAAAATAGATAGAATCACGCCTTATGCGTGTATTGTACACTTTTCACCACACAAAAACACACATAACACACACTCACACCATCTACACACACCGATCAAAATCCGGCAACATCACCATCTACTCCACCATCGCCACCAGCGACGATAAAAAAATAACTCCGATCAAAATAAAAATGAAGAAAAAACATTTAGGAATCGTAAGTGCCTAATTTTCGGTGTTTATTACGATCAAAATCGATATTACAATTTTATTTGATTTTTCAATTTCACTACTCGTGTGAGTCCACGAACTATCGAGAAGAAATAACAAGCGCACAACATCGATCGAATGTAAGTGCCCTAATTTTACGTATTTATATTTTATTGTATAATTGTTGCATCCGTGGTAGTAATTTTTGATGTGATTAAGGTATAGTTTCGGTTTAGTACATCGTGATATTAATTTTAGATAGTAATATGGAACAAGTAATTATAGATATGATTAAGGTATAATTTTAGTGCATATGTGTTAATAATTAATGCTTATTATAATTCGTGCACCTGAATATTTGAGTAGTACATCAAACTAGTTGATCACAACATCATATTGTATGATTAGTGCATCAATATGATGCTTAACAGTGTATATAAATTGTCGAATCTTCTACATGCAAAAATAGGGCATCAAATTGATAGTTAAAGCATCTAAATATATGATTAATGCATCAAAATGTTATTATTAGGGCATCAAACTGATGGTTAAAGCGTACAAAAATAAGTTATCATTATTAGTGCATCAAAAAATGGTTGATTGAAATGTTTATAGCATCTAAATGTTTAGTCAATCCAAATTTAAATTTATGGCATATAAACTTAAGTCAATCTAAATTTACGTTTAAGGCATCCAAATTTAAAGTTCAGGGCATCTAAATTTAAGTTCACTGCAAAATTATATGATTAATGCATCAAATGGTATGATTAGTGCATCAAACTGATATGTTTGCATTATTAGTATCAAAAAATGGTTAGTTGAAATGATTGAAGCATCTAAATGTATAATTAGTGCATCTAAACTTAAGTTTAAGGCATCTAAATTTGATTTTAAAGTTGAATGCATATGAATATACTTCTTTATTTAAACACAATATAAATATCGATTATGACACCTATTTTCAATTTAAATTTGACAAGCGAATCGGACAACAATATCGAAGAAGAAGAAGGCAATGGCGGGCATAATTCTCGAATGAAGCGAGATAAATCTCAAAATAGTAAGTCGAGGAAGACATTCGAGAATTCATGGGATTTTACAAATCATATTATTTCAATATCGCTTTTTTTTTTTTTTTTTATTTGATATGTATATTATAATATTTATGTGTATCTTGAATACTTCATGTATAAATATTTATTTATTTATTTATTTATTTATTTATTTATTTATTTATTTATTTATTTATTTATTACATACTACACAATATTCATTCGACATATGTTTCATGTGATTAACATATCAAATATACTTAAATGTTTCTTGTACATATATTTACATTGCTCGATATACATATATTTCATTGCGACATAAATTAAATTGTTCATTACGGCGTATATACACTGTTAATTTAATCATATGTTTCATGTTAAGAATAATTTTAATTATGGAGCATCAGTTTGTATATTTTAGGAGCATCAATGGTTAATATTACAGCATCTGTTGCTATACTCAAAAGTGCATCTGTATGCAACATTGTATTTTTGGTGCATCTGTATGACCATTAGTCTAGTTATATGTAGTCTCTGTCATTTGCGAAATTGAGTTGTATGCTTGTTAATTTATCTGATGCACTAGAAGTTGAACTAAGATGTAATAGGTTTTAATTTATGGCGTTTGATCATGAGTTATGTTTGATGTAGTCTATGTCATGTGCGAAACTGATTTTATATGCGGGATTATTTATCTGAATGCAAAATGCAATGATAGTTACCATCGTCACGGAGTGCGTCTTTGCAACAACGAGTTCCCATTAATTGTTGAATGGAGGCACACACATGATTATCCGGATCATAGATTCTACTTGAAAAATGTGGTTGAGAAAGCGATTGTAGAACATCACACCGGACGGGAGTTCAAGCTAAATTTCCTTGTTGCATTCATCTCGATTATCGCGAATGCACAAAAAATGAGACAATAAACCAGAAGTTTTTGCAGTGTATCGAAAAGGAAGAAGATATCAAGAATATGGATTGGTGTACATACTTGTTGCAAACAATGAAGAAATCAAAAGAGAGTATAACAGTTCATCGGGGTTCGGGGTCACATCATTAATGGTGGTAAGTATTGTACAAACATTTAAGTGAATCATAATCCAACAAAATAATGCATCTGCATGGTATCTTTATGCTAATTTCCTTGTATTATTATCTTTGCAGCTTTTGTATCTAAACTCAACCATCTCAGAAGAGGTTGAAGTTGCTCAAGAAAACCCAGCTATCAAAGCATAGGACACGCAAAAGCTGAATATCAGAGAAAAACAGGAAGTGAAAATGGGAGGTTTTGGAAAGTTACCAATTAAAGAAGGCGCGAGTACATTGCACGAAAAGAAGAGAGGTCTTACAAAGTCGGCAATCGAATTCCAAAAATCACCGGGTAATATGTACAAGTTAGCTTATATTACAAATTGTCATGTATTACAATAACCGTGATATTTAATAATAATCACTAAATCAATTTGCGTGAAACAATTGGAGTATGCACAAGAAGACATCATACACCATTTATATACACCAAGAATTGACATTGGTGACGAAATATGTGGGATAGGTGAACCTTCAAATAATTTGAAGCATTCAAAATATTCAAAAGTAAAACATCAGGTATGTATGTGCATACATATGTATATTTAGTACATCGGGGTTGCAAAAAAAAAAAAAAATGTTAAAGCCCTTGCTATGTGCATTTATCGCATCGGTTATGTATATTTAGTAGATATGCTATGTAAATTATATGATTGATGCAACAAATAAATAATTTTACACGTATGATATGTATATTTAGTACATCGAGATTGCACAAAATCTCTTAAAGCACATATATGTGTATTTTTAAAAGATTATGTGAAATATCGTAAAAATATGTAAATAATATATATTGATTAGTTATGTTTACATTTAGAGCATCGTGTGATGACAGTTTAAAGCATTTTAACTATATTATTGGTGCATCAAATAAATAAAATTAAGTCCATCTGATTTGTATATTTACAACATCAGGAATGCATAAAATATGTTAAAGCATATCAATTGTTATTATTATTATTATTATTAATATTATTTTATTACTATTTTTAACGCATATTAATTATATAATTTAGGAAATGAAAATGCAAATAATGAAGACATTGTCCATATCGGAAGGTGTACAAGGTGCAGTCGATGAATTGCTCGAATTGGCTTGATTTCTTACCCTGATGACGAGGATTTAAAAGCACTTGTTGAAACCAGAAACGAGAAACTCATGAAAGCGTTCAAACCAAGGAAGATCACATCGGTGTGCGGATCCGAAAAAGTCGTGGTTGAATCGGATGAAGATGTAAACCACGCACATATATCACAAGAAGATAACAACTTAAGCGCGGATGACTTTATGGCTGAAAATGATGGGGTACAAGTGGACACTGATAGGGTACGTGAAGGAGGAAATGGAGATAAAGATGAAAATGAAAACCAATCAACTGAATACATGGATGTAAATGATAGGGCAAATGATGGAACACAAGTAAATGTTGGGGTAAATGATCTTGCAAATGTGATAAATGATGGGGTAAATGATCGGTGTGGTTCAAGATGGGGTAAGTGATCTTTGTAAATGAGGTAAATAATTCGGAAATGCGGTGAAGAAAATGATGGTATGAATGTGGACCTAGATATAACGAGATAATAGTCGGTTGTGGTTAAAGAGAAAAATCGGGGTTGGTAAAGGAGAAAAATACAAATGTTGTATCAACGGAGATGTAAATATAAATGAGGAAAGCGTCAACAAAGAAAAAAGAAAACATTGGGTGAAGGTCGCAAGAAAAGCGAGAAATTGAGCCTACAAGGACTGTTTACTGATTATGAGAAACATGAGAAGCAAAGGTCAATTAAAACGTTTCCAAAATGATACCGGCCTTGATGAAATAGCGATTCGACAATGAAAAACGTTGGAAATCTCGGCGGTAAAGATGCAACAAAGAAAATTTGGATTTCACACCACCAAGCTTGATTTGTTTTCACGAGTGACGACATGTTTAGATTGGACAAAGTCTTCAAGCTACCAATTACTCAAGTGTGAGATCTTGAGAAAGATGATGAAACCATTGACAAAATGATGTTGAAAAAGGTAAAAGGACTTGGAAAAGTTCGGAAGAACGCGAAGAACCTAGAACTGAAGCTGTAAATACCAAAAGCCCGAAGGTTACAATAAAAGTAGTTCAAGGGCAACCTTCACCAACCACAAGGAGTAAAGCGAAACAGTTGGTAACCACTAAAGATGGAAGTATCACACCAGCTGACGCAATTAGTGCAGTTCCTATAAGATACATGAAACCAGGAAACACAAATGATAATCAAGTTAAATCGGAAAAGGAAGTAAGACAAAAAAGGGAGAGGGTATTATCAAGTGTATTGCTATCTCCATACGTCAAGAGGAAGGTCGACATCACAAACAATTTGCGGGCTAATGAGAAACCTATCGTCGAGTTCATATTGATGAACGTTGCTTGGCTAAGTAAGTACATGTAAATTTGACAAATATATAGAGTATTATTTATTTTAGTGCATCACGAGTTGAATTATTATTGCATCCCTTTTATTAAAGCCGCGTGTTTACATATGAGCAATGATATTGTTTTCAAAACAATGAACATGAGGTCCCAAGGTGGTATTTGAGAGCATGCGTGAAAGTTTACCGGTGACAAGTGCGACTATAGGCGTATGGAGTATAATTCAAAACAATGACGAGAAGTGAAAAGCAGGTATCTTCACGCTTTTTGTTTTGCAAAAGCAGGAATGATGGTAAGTGAATTCAATAATATTCATACATATTTTCCTATACAAAAAACAATTGATAAAATTCGAATCAAATTTATGACATATTGTATGATGCATTTTATTTTATAGATGTCACGCAAAACCGAGGACTTTAAAGAAAAATGGATGAGGTGCTCGGTATTATCTGAAAAATAACCTTGACAAAGTTGGTGGTAAGATTTAAAACAAAAGCAGAATACATTGTTTATTCAAGCTGTTGTTTAGCGTAAATATGTTCTGAAAATGTATTTTCCCAATAACCATGCCAACAGATGAAATCAATCGATACTACCTTATTATCTACAATTTGAAGACAATGGAAGTAGATATTATCGATAACAAGCATGATGACAGTCAAGACATACATAAAAGATACGGGGATATTCCAAAGGCATTGGTAAGAAACTTTTATTCGCACGCAAATGAATGTGTATGAATATGAATGTTTGATGTTAAGATAATAGAAGATAGTTTGAATTCTGATTGTCTTGATACTGTTTTCGATCTCGTTTCGTTGCCGGTATGATTTAATTGAGAATATATATACCATAACATGTATGATGCTATTTTGACATAGTGAATCGAATCGATATATGTTGTAAATATGGCGTGATTCATAATTTATATATAAACTTAGTTATTCGGACTTTAAATATCATAAGGAAATTAGTTTGTTTATTGATGTATCATACATAACAAAGTTATAGGTTAGTATGGAGTTAGTGATAAGTTTATTAGTGTGGATGTTGAATTAATAGTGCATCCGGGTTCGATTTTATATTACTTAGTAGTATGGTTTGAGTTGGTGGTGCAAATGAAACTATTATTAGTTGTATGGATAATATATATGCCCTTGAGCGATGCAATGCATGAAATATTTTAGGTTTATTATGCGTTTACGTTGTCAATATATATATATATATATATATATATATATATATATATATATATATATATATATATATATATATATATATATATATATATATATATATATATATATATTTGTGTTTTTAAATTAGTGCATCAAAGATTATAAATAAGGTGCATCTAAATGTATTTAACATATCTTGATTAACACATTCAATTACGAGACAAAATCATTTGCGTTATATACACTCGGTGGAACACCCATCTGCAGCTAAAATAACAACATCAAAACATAAAATCATGAAGCCGGGATGGGAGGCGAGTTGAGCTGCGTTGATTGATTCGGGATTTTCTAATGAGACACATGGAGACATTCTTTGGAAGGAAAAAGAGTTCAGTGCAGTGCGAAAAGAGAGTGTCCGACAACTAAACCCACTAATCGGGCTTGAAAGAAGTGCGTGGTGAAGATGTTGATGACAACTATCAACGAAAAAGGCAGATGCTAGAGCAAGAGTCGAAAAGGTACATCAATTTCAACGAAGCTCAAAGTCGAATTTACATAAGACTCAATTTCAACGTCTTGACCAAGGGTTCAAAAGTATTATGATGAGCACGAAGAGAAACTCAAGAAAAATGGAGCTTTCGAACAAATTTACACGACAAACAATATGATGTGATAAATTTGAATTATGAACTAGATCTACGTGCTTTACCGTATTATGATGGTCTCATATTAATATAGGACATAAAACAATGTTACGAAAGCGGTCAAAACTTATGTCTTTGACTCTATGAATGGCATGTTACATATATGGGTTATAATGAATGATGTTGAAATGTGTTTAAACATAGATGCGTTATAATGGTGCATCAATATGATATAAAAAAGGTGAATCAAATTGATAATTACTAATACACATGTGAATGATGAGAAACTTACATTAAATAATGTTTTTCATAACTTTCACATATGATTCTATGAATGACAAGTTACATTACCTTATAAGTGGAAATGTGTTTAAACATACATGGGTTAGAATGGTGCATCAATATGATAAAAAAAGGTGAATCCAAATGATAATTCGATACATATGTGAATGATGTAAAAATTACATTGAATGATGTATAAAATAACCGAATATAGTAAAATCGATAAAATAAGTTTTCATATAGTAAAAATTACATTAAATGATGGAAATGTGTTTAAACATACATGGGTTAGAATGGTGCATCAATATGATAAAAAGGTGAATCCAAATGATAATTCTTGATACATATGTGAATGATGTAAAAATTACATTAAATGATGTAAAATAAGCTGAATATAGGAAAAGTTAATATTGAAAATTATGGCATCAATATTTTGAAAAGTGTAAAATATAATGCATCAAATATCTTGCATAAATATGAAAACTTAATAACTAACCATACAATATAGTAAAATCGGTGCATCAATATTTTAAATATCTTGCATCAAGCAATAAATTTTACAAAGATGCAATTACATAAAATCAAATGTATAATCAAATTTATGCCAATTACAAAAAATCAAAATATCATAAAACCTGAATCCAATACAAATGCAATTCCATAAAATTCGAGGATCCAATACATACGACAATTCCGTAAAAATCAACAATCCATATACATGCATCGGACAAGCATGACATTATTACGCATATTATGCTTATTTAGAAAAATCCTAAAAAACAAAGAAGACAAATTGCAATTGAAAGTGTATATAGGTGCATATCATAATCAAGAAACGTTAATCACTCCTCGTAATTAACATCCATGGCACGGGTAGAATGGCATGCTCTTTGTTACCATACGATCGTGTCTTTATAAGGCATGTCACGGAATTATGTCCTTGACCTTCCCACAAGTGAAACAAACTCGTCTCTTCTTTCTGCTTTAGATTCTTTGCGAATTATCTCATCAATGTTCTTCCATCAGTATGAACCCCGTCCCTTTGTTCTTTGATTGTTGGAACCTTTATAACAACACCTTAAGGTTCACTAACACCAAGCATTGAACAAAATGTATCCGATTTACTCTTCTTTAACCCAATTGTAACATCGATTCGGCCCTAGAGAAGTTCGAGATAACTCCAAACGATACACATCAAGATTTTCTACAAGGCATCAACTTTGTCAACCGTGTCTTCAACAATACGATGAATTGAGCGAATAACGACATCGAGCTCGAATCGACATTAACAAACGCATCCAAACAAACATCATCGAGTCTTACACCACCTATCAATCACATACTCTCTCGAAATCCTCAACACCATTTAACCTCAAAGCGTAAAAGATATGGCGGCAAAGTAACCCAAACAAATCAAACCTCTTGCATGAGCAGTAATGAGACATATCGGATGAACAAAACAACACTGTATAATTAAAAATAAATAAATTATTGCCTTAATTAATGCATCTAAAATATATATACTACAATCATTTAAATGTAACAAATCAGAAATATTCAATAATCATCAATTTACTGCATCTGAATGTAACAATTAAACTGAATATAAATACACTAATTAGTGCATCTAAACACAACAAAAAAGGGCATCTAAAAAAAAACTATAAGGCTACCAGAAGCTTCCATAACCTAAAACTAATCTTAACCAGCTAAAGTTATCCTACTGCAACTCAATTAGACCCCAAAAGCACAAGTTAAAAGCATCTAAGCACAACATCAGGTTTCCTAAAGCTTACGCCAAACAGCCCTGAAGGGAATGCTTTGAACTTAAATTCAACTAATCTAGGAAATTCTTAAAAATAAACTAAAATAATCTAGTGAAAGACAACCAACCAAAGAGCCTATTTCCATATTTTCAGCTAAAAAGACATTATCAAGCAGATTTTAAAAATAAAAAACAACAGTGGATTGGGATAGATGGTAAACCGATGTGCGAGAGGGAAAAAGAAAATCGGGCCTAATAAGCTAATGCTACAAGCTTCTAAAGGATTCTAAAGGCATCACATATCAAATCTAAACAATAAGCTATGAGGAATAACAAAGATCAAACCATATCAATAAAAGGATAAGCAGTTTTAAGATAGAATAAGTATGGTGCAGTCCTAAAAGGCTACTAAAGCAAACTATATGAACTAATCTAAGGCTAAACTGAATATAAATACAGTAATTAGTGCATTTAAACACAACAAAAAAGGGCATCTAAAAAATAAAAAATGTAGGATCGTTATTTTTATTGTGTTTGATGATTCGGGTGGTCTTGGGAGATCAAAATACATGTTAGCCATTAGAGAGAGAAAGTTAGAGAGTTGGGTGTTTCTTGGTAGAGTTGGTTTACAAAAGTGAAAGATTAGATTAGAAGCACCACCCTTCCATGGATGGAAGGGGTATTTATAGTTACAAGTAAATCGTCCTCTATCGGATGTGGATCGGGCATACATGGGTAAAGACCGTCCTTCCTTCACGGTGTTGCACTACACTATTCTACGCTACAAATTAACTAATTAGCTACTAAATAACGTAAATAACGACAAGTCTACGAGCTAACTTAAGCTAGATAACATTTGGGGTGACCGACTCTTCACTAAGGAATTTTCTAATTCCTAACAATCTCCCTAAGGAGGTCACCCCATGTTTTACATTTCAAATCCTAGCATTCTATTCTTGACTTTGTTCTTGAGCTCGTGACATGAATTCTTCATTTCCAATCTTTGTGCTTTTGTAGCGATTCTTCAAAGTCCGCATAGTTTTGTACTTTGAGTGGAGGTCTTTGAAGCGATCCACATCTTGATGATCTTTGAGCTTTCTTTGAGATCATCGACACGATGAAATCTCTCGGATCATCCATAGTAGTGTTGCCATCATGTGAATTTGTGACTTTTGGACGACATGCTCACACTTTTGAATCATGACATCTTTCCATCGAGTAGCGGAAGCCTTCTTGGTTCATGATATTTGTAGCGGAAGACATAAGCATAGAATGAAATATCGAGCCGAGTTATGTAGATATGCACCGGTCATGATTTCTTCAAATTAAGTGTGGATCTTTGTGAGCATGCGGCTTTGGATTGACGCCTCAATTACGATCACCGCAACCGTCCAAATGTACCGCAAACAACATTAGCAATAAAACACGAAAGTGTCTTTGAACACTTTCGTTGAATTGAGGTACACGGCCCACGGTTCCCATTGATCGATACAATCTTGTTGTGATCGGTAGGATTCCTAAGAATCTCCTTGATGTGGTTTCGCAATTGTTCATTTGTTCTCAAACCGAACGTCTCAAAGAAGACAACACGGAGTGGTGAACCGGTAATTGAGATTCAGCGATTGATGAAAATTGATTTGAAAACAATCGCGTATTGCTTAGAATAAAGAGTTTTGCAATCTGACGAAGGTTTTATGAGAAAGATCAATTTTCAATCAAAATACTTTTGTATTAAAGAATGAGTACACATTCGACGTGCTAGTGAAAAGAAGAGATTCGCACATCGAGCGGTTTTCTAAAAGTATTTTCAATCGAGATACTTTTGAATTTGAAAACATAAGTACACATTCGACGTGCTAGAGAAAAGAAGGTTTGCACATCGAGCGGTTTTCCAAAAGTATTCGTCAATTCCATTCTGGACCAAGGTTGATTCAAGATTGAATCTCCCATCGTTTCTATCCGGTTGTCACAAGTTTGATCTTACGAGAAGATCTCACATGTCACCCACCAAGAGCTTGTTTGATGTAGGCTCTAGAGGATTTCCATCTTCATTGTGAATATTTTTACATATCACTCGGATGTTACGGCAATACCACAAGGATAATCGTGGGACTCTTAATATATACTTACTTTCCACATTGTGTGAAAAGCAAGTCTTCAAGAATTTAGTGTCCTAACGAGATATTGTGGATGATCTCTTGGCTCTAGACTCAATAGTGCATATATGGTTCTGTGCTGGGAGACTAGGGAGAGGGTCTCCTTCTTCAATATCAACAATCTCTAAGAGAAAGTCGATAGATAATGTCGGTTCCCGTGAGAATGAAACAAGTCCTTTTAAGAGGAACTTGAGTGGTTTGGAAAGTTGAAGTGTAGTCGTCCTTTGGGTCCATGACGTCTTGTCTTCAATACCAGTGTTACCTTAGTAACAACCGGTAGCATATGTATTGAACCGGTTTACGCCCTAAGGTTGAATTGATGGAGGCTATTTCTTTTCACCCTTTTCACATTCGGTTCTTTTCATTCTTCAACCCTTCGGTGCTTACGAGACTTCATAACTAGCACCTTGTTGGGTTTATTCCGATTACTAGCTCATCTCATCCGCACTCTTCCCGTATCTCACATTTCTCCTTTTTCAATATACCTAAGGACTCTACACTATCTAGTGGATTGTCCTCGGTAGATCCCTCCGGTTCGGCGGATCGTGGGAGCGAATACCTAACCTAACCATCCTTATAACTCCATGCATAAAGTAAATTGGTCGGTCTTTTGGTATTGTTCATTCTTCCTTAAAACCAATTGAAAATCATTTGGAAAACAATCAAGGTACTTGTGATACGAGATCAAAGCATTTTGTACCCTAATAGTTTTGATCATTTAGAAAACCTCCCCTCAACATGTGCGTATGATTTATAAATTGTTTAGCACAAGGAGGCAAGAGGACTTTGAAATATTTTCTTTGATCACAATTTTCATCCGAAAAAGCCATTTGATTTTCATGGTAAAATTCTCCCCTCAATATGTGCATAGGATTTTTGAAATCATTTTTATCACATAGAGGCAAGAGTTAATTTGAAGCACATCCACAATCACAAGCGCCATTAAGAAACCATTTTAAAACTCAATCAAGGTACTTTATAAATAACTTTAAAAAGCTTTTGTACCTCGATAGTTATGCTCCTCCTCAAAATGTGCGAGATTCAAAGCGTTTAGCACATATGAGAGAGCGACTGCACAATTAAATCAAAAATGATCACCTTTATCAAATTTCATTATTAAATCACAAATTCTCCCGATCAAAATATCAAACCCTTTGAGATTTTGGATCCCAAGTGATTTAATTAGGTTTAGAATACATTGGAGAAAATGTGGCCTTGTTTAAATACTCATCGGTTTTGGATAAATCCTCCTCCTCAACATGTGCATTGTGTATTTGAAATCGTTTGGTATATGGAGGCAGGAGTGCCTTTGAAGGACTAAAACCAATTCCATTAAAACAGATTTGAGATTTAAATCACGATCTCTCACCCGATCAAAGATTTCAAACCATTTGAGATTAGTGATCCCAAAGATTTAAATAATTTAGAAATTTTGGTGAAAGGCGTGGCAAGATTTAACTTTGAAAGATGATGATCACGGACCATTTTAAGACATTAAAGATTGTTAGTGTCGGTATGATAGTTTTAAGAGATCTTTTAAGTAAAACAAAACAATTTCACAATCAAACAAGAACATAAAAGATTTCATTTTGAAAGACCTTGATTCTAAAGAAAAAATCATACCATGACATAACATTAAATCTTTAGATCACCACTTATATTGTACAATCCGGACTTTTATGAAGCAATATTGATTGAAAATATTTTATTTTAAATCACTCTCCCCCTCAATCGATGACCGAAGTCGATAATTGAGTGACTTAGATTTTGATAAAAAGAAGTCCGGTGATTTTCAAAATTTAGTCCAATATATTTTCAAAACAATATTTTTTCCATTTTCAAAAACAATATTTTTCAAAGTTTTAGAAAAATGGTATCATCACGATTATCTGCACAAAGATCGTTAGGTGGTTGAGAAGCTTACATTGTTCTTTGTAGGGCTTTGAAGAAAACCGTCTGCATATGCGGTGAGACTTCTTCTTATGTTGCATTTGAATGCCAACCGAGGTCCAATTAAGCTCCGTTTCTTCAATCACTTGAAGAAAACCATACGCTAATGTAGTGAGACCTCTTACGTTGCATTTATGCCAACTCTCCATAGAAGTCCAATTAAGCTCCGTTTCTTCATTTGTCAACCCAAGATATCGTTACCCTTTCCTTGCGGCATCCAATCATGTTCATTTGTGGGATCCGGATCGGGAACATTCTTATATACCAATATACCGCATATGTTAGTGAACACACATACAACTATATGGTGGTCGACAAGACCCAAACAAAGAATCGACTAATAAAAGTCAATCCAACATATCAATCGGATCATGTAAGGTATGGAATAATGTGTTTCTCAAACTCTAATCATCTAAACCTAGCAATCATATCCTATTCACCTAGTCCTTCAACATAGGTTAACATCATTTTAATTAAGCATATTAGGATAATTAAGAAAGCCCGTTAGAAGATATAGATTTGAAAACATTATCCCCTCAATCAATGACTCAATTTGTGAAAAGTTTAATAGCGCTAAAGTCATTGATTGAGTTTTCAATTTTTACGAAAAACTCGAAAGCGATTGGTTTTGCAACTCATTAACCACCATTTTGATAAAACACCAAATATTTTTACGAAGAATTTTAGACGAAAAACATTTGTGTAGGAGCAATGATCCTTGACATACTTTCCTTGTTTTGTTTTAGGATAAGTGCGAAATATTTTGAAAATAGTTTAAGCGTAGCACTTTCCTTTCTTGAAAAGCGGGTTGCTATCGAAATAATAGCAAGCCATTGTTTAACACGGGTTCTGATCAAGTAGCGCAAGCCATAGTTTAAGCACGGGTTCTGATCGAAATAGCGTAAACCATATTTTGTGACATGTTTTGGAAAGAAATATTTACACCTCTGCTCGAACTTCATCTATGGTCCCGTGCCATTATTGAATGACATTTCTAAGACCGTAGATGTTATAGATACCGAAGACATGTCTAGGAAAACATATTTTTGGTATTTTGAAATTTTCGATTTTTATGGGTTTTAGAAGGTTTTATATTTTCTATTTTCTTTTTGAGGTTTTCTATTTTTGTATTTGGTTTCTTTGGTTTTATATTTTGTATTTTGCTTTTACGAAAAAATATATACAAAGATAGAGTAGATGATATAGTTAAATAGGATGATGATACGAGTACCGAGATAAGGATATCGAGCGACGTCGTAGAAGATAGAAGTCATCAACTCTTAAACATTCACCACCAAAGCTTCCGGGCTCTTGAATCGAAGAAAGAAATTGAGCCACTTGAAAGTGAGACTTTGGCGACTTCCCCAAACCGAAAATCCTTATGTTGAGCAGATTGAAGCTATATTTCAAGCTTGCCATAGCCGGTGCAGAGATGCACACCATAATCATAAATCCGCGCCCATTTAAGACCGATGATCGAGATTCTCCGTTCGAGGTTATATCATCAATAGAAGAACGACACGTTTCATCCCACACTTAAATAATCCTTCTCAAATTTCCTTTCAACCGACGTCAAGCGATCCATTCCAAGAGGTGTCAAGAGAACAATTTCCCCAAGTAGTTGAATTGATGCGATCGGTCTCTTTGTATAATGCTCAAGAACTCTCCGAATACACATCATGAGGGTAATGAAGAACAACTCCCCAATGTTCACATCTTTCATCCACGATGAATGTGTATGAAGCTCAAGAACCAAGTACACCAATATCCAAGAACTCTCCCAATACACATCATGCCGGAAGGAAAACACCTCCCAATGTTTGTGGTAAACAATGGCTTTCTTCCACGATGATCGTGTATGAAGCTCAAGGACCAAGTACACACATTCCCAAAGAGAGAACAACCGATAACATTGAAGAAGCGGGCGAATCACGATTATCTCTGCGGGTGACAATCTGCGGATGTCAACACCGAATAAGTGATTATATCTACGAATCACAGTTAAGCCCTCAAGTAAAGCATTGAGCATCCCCAATATTCACAATTCTCTCCCCGATGATTGCGATAACATCGAGATCATCACACACCAATGTACCTCTTATATCTTGAAACATTTTCTAACATCTCTTCCCCACATAGTTGAAACAAGAAACTAAACGCCTTGAAGAGTAAAACCTTGAGTTTCTCTGCGGTCATGACATTTGTTTTCCGGGATATCTTCAATCACTTTGAAGATTTAAGTTCATCAAGTTTACTCGCCATGAGTCAAACCTTGAGTTTCTCTGTGTAATAACATTTGTCTTCCGGGATATCTTCAATTACTTAGAAGTATTATGTTCATCAAGTTTACTCGCGTTTAGATGCTTGTCTCCTTCCCCCCTTTGGTTTTGATACTTGAATCGGCAACTCATTGTAAGCCCGTGTACTAGAAATCTTTTGAGAAGAACATCATTAGCTCATATGTATCTGTGAGAATCAACTTGTCTGAGAATGTGAGCAAGTCTAATTGGGATTAAATTCGACATATCACTCTCCCCGATTAGTGCTCTCCCTAAACCGACAATCTGTTTGATAAATGACATGAATTAAGAAGAAGTCTTTAGATCATTAAATGCAACACGTCTTTAGTCTTCTAACATGTAGCACAATATGTAGAACCATTGTAGACTCGACCTTCTTCAAGATTGTCCGGTTGGGGAATAGAAAGTTAACATCTTCAACTCACCAAAAACAAGAACATCACCGTAAGGCATCCCAATCAACTTACATCTTGCAAATCCCTTAACTAAAATCCCTCCCAATCAAACAAAACGAAAGATGTTCATCAAGGAAATCGAGAATCGGGCCGCAACGAACACACGAAATGGTAACACCAAGCAAACAATCACATCAAACAAGAACAGAAGGTTGTTCGGAATCATCATGTTGATGTGCACGTGAAGCATTAACCGGAAGCACTTTGTCAATAAACTCATATTAGCTTGTGAAGATGTCAACTAACGGCTCTTAAGAAGAAACTCCATGTGAAGATTACCCGATAAGTAGAAGCTCGGTTCTTACATGAGTTTAGAGCCGTATGACCATTTAAATTCTCAAATAATAATCAACCATGCATTAATTTCACACTTCTTCTCCCCCTCAAGAATTGCATACGGAGTTGCCATTCTTGATTAAATAAGTGAAAATCATCCAAATGTTCTATTCACACTTCTCTCCGCAAAATAAGCACATGATGTCGCCATCTTCATTATAAGCGAGCAAGTGGAATGAGAAAACAATCGATGATAGCCGGTTCACTTGAAGACCAAGCGCATGGAAAAGTATGAAGCATGTTGATGAGAATGGTCATAATAAGAAGATTTCTCTTCTTGGAAGATAAAGCGCACCGACACGTACACCTTTCTTTTCTCAAGTACGAGGCTTGAATCAAGTATTCAAACGTCATTAGAAGATTTCTCTTCTTGAAGATAATGCACACTTTGAAACGTACACATTTCTTTTCTTTGGAGTATGAGGCTGGCCGTGTGAGCAGACGTCATAAGAAGATTTATCTTCTTCGGAAGATAATGCGCTTGAAGCGTACACATTTCTTTTCTTTGGAGTACGAGGCTGAATGAAGTGAGCAGGATGTCATAAGAAGATTTCTCTTCTTTCAAAGATAAAGCGATTGAAGCGTACACTTTTCTTTTCTTTAGAGTACGAGGCTGAATCGATGTGAGCAGGCGTCATAATCTCTCTTTTCAATCTCTTGGCAAAACAAGTAATAAACCCCATTATCAATCAAGTGGGCTCTTTGTCGTGACGGTGATGGGAAAACCCAATATGATGAATTTGACCAAGTAAACTAACCCGAACTCGTGACTTAAACTTGCAGGTGTAACAAAGAGCGGTGTCGAGACTTCATGCCCATTTGAATCTCTAAGTACTCTATACTCTTCAACCAACCAACCATCAAGTATAAGGCGTACATTACCTCTTGAAAATCCACAATTGAATGTGACCTTGAGCACTACAACGTAACTCCTTTAAGTGATAGTTATTTTGAGGTGATAAGAGCCCAATTCCCCAGTGGTAGAGAAAAGGTAAAGTCACTCAACAATAACTAGATTTCCAAGTCTTCGTTTTTGACAATAAGTTCGAACAAGGATCTGAAGAATCTTCATCCATCCATCCCGATACCTTGGATACTAAGTACACTCGCCGTGATATTTTACTTCAACCTCGAATAAATAATAGTGAATTAACCCTGTTGTCACATCTTCTAGATAAGCGCTCAAGTCTAGCCTCCTTTAACGTTTTAAGTGAACTCGATAATGGTTTCATCCCGACCATGGTTAAAAGCACATAACCCGTAAAACCATGTAATAACCAAAGCGCCATGACGAATATCCAAACACACATCAATTCATGAAGTACACCTTTTATCCCTTCTTGAAGTAGAAACCGTAGTACCAAACATCGGATAAGATCCGAAATACACCTTCCTTTCTCCGGTGGTTCCATCATAACGGATTTTACAATTCTATGGTTTAAACCAGAAATAGTTTCTTCGCGGGATTTTACAAAACCAAGAATAAACCGCAAGGTAGTTCCGAAATGCTCATTACTTTTACGGGATGTTTCCATTGTTACGGATTTTACAAGTCTATGATTTAAACCGAGAAATAATTTCTTTCGCGGGATTTTACAAAAGCAAGACAAAACCGTAAACAATGTCAGCTTGAATGCGTTAAAACAACTTTGGTTTCGGTGAATATCTGTTTTAGAGGAACATGCAGCGGTTCAACGACTAATAGTAATGACCACATATAAAGATAACGTCACTTCAATAAGACCGTACACAAACCCGTAGTCATTTTTCATTTTTTCGCTCAAGCCGTAGATTTTTTTTTTTTTTTTTTTTTTTTTTTTTTATCCTTGGTGAAAATATTATACCAAAATACTACACACTTTATACAAAATAACCAATAATGTATCCAAAATAAATTTTGGACAACATTATGTTATTTCATTAAAGCGATTTATCAACCCGGTCAAAATAAATCATGACACCAAGAGAAAATGAAATGCGGTCCGCATTTTAAGCCCAAAACCAATGGAGAGGCCCGATCCAACACGGTATACCCGATCAAACCTACACCTAATAACCGGTTGTAATATTTATGCCCTAATCCCACTCAATTGTCATAACCCTAAAACACAAACTCAAACTATCCGCCTACCACACTTTACAGATCCTCTCACCTTCAAACTCATCTCAAAACATCCAAAAGAAATCTCATGAATCCAAACTCCAAAACCGATTATTCTCTCAAACATACAATCGAACATTATCACAAGGACCATCTTGCTCGCCACGGGGATGGCTCGAGCCTAGCATACACGCCACGAGAGATGGTAAGAGCATATGGATGACGCATCAAGATCAAACCCGTGTAGGTATCATTTGTAGTAAAGAGTCATTAAGCGAACCAAAAGAAATAGAGACTAACGAAGTTGTTAAATCTCTTTTCCTTTTAATTCGAATATAATTTGAAGCTCGGTCTTCATACATGATCTATGATGGTTAGATGATTTCGTGTTTATTTGGCTCTTGTAAATCTTGATGAATCTATTGAGAAACATGAAATCGAATCTTGAGATCTTTTCAAAATTCGCTTTGAGTCTATTTGTAGATCGGTGATGTTATGTCATGTATAGGCCTTCATGGTCTTGATGTTTCATCGTTGTTACATGACCAAACCGAGATCTACTAGTTTTTTTTTTTTTTTTTTTTTTTTTTTTTTTTACATTTAAGTCTGAGTCATTGATTTGTGAGGATAACTTTCATTCGTGTAATTGTTCTTGTAAAGGACCTTGTGTATTTGAAATACCACACGAAGAAAAAAATCTGAGATCTTAGAGTCCTAGGTAGTTAGGATGAGGTTGGATCGATGAAGAGTTAACATTTGTGAACTTGGATCTTTAAGGTCTTGATAATACTTTGATAAACACAAGTTTTGACAGAGATCTTGTAAATGGCTGTGATATATGTCATCTTGCATATCTTATTCTTTTGAGTCATGGACCGATGATGGCTATCCTTGTGGTAGTGTGGTTCAGTTGTGTTATGGGTTTTCATTTGGCTCATTTGACTGGTGATGTTAGACTGAAGTTGTGTTGTAATTGGTATATGGTATAATGGTTTGTTGTCGTGGTCAGGTCGTTCTTCTCCTTCATCATTTCTGTACCAAATCGCTAGTTTACTGGTCAAGTCGCTAGCCAAGTCGCTAGGACAAGTCGCTAGCCAAGTCGCTAGGACAAGTCGTAGCGACTTGTAAAGACAAGTCGCTATGAGAGGTGCAATGCATCCAGTCGGTTTTGTGTCAAATCGACAAGATTTTTATGTTTTCCGATGAGTTTTAGGCTACTTTTCCGACCACCTTCATACTAAACCCGGAAAACTATCATAAAAGCGCTACTTTAGACCCGGTTTGGTGAGAAAAGAAACCATTTGACCACTTGATTGAACACATATTTGGTAACATAAAAGTCATAAAGATGATATACACAATCTGGACATGTCACGGATGGTAACAAATAGACAAGATGACCTTTTTGTTTTGACCAAATGGAGGATACAATAACTTGTACACAACTATTTTGCATCAATATATGAGAAAATATGATTCGACCATTAAACCAGTAAACAAAAACACTTTAACACATGTATCAAAACCAGTTTTTAAAACATGTATCTTGCCACAACACAATAACCATGAATCAAACTTCCATAAACCAAACAAGCCTCATAAACCGAACCGCGAAAAACCATATAAATCATCAAAACAACAAAACCTTGGCTCTGATACCAATTGTAGGATCATTATTTTATTGTGTTTGATGATTCGGGTGGTCTTGGGAGATCAAAATACATGTTAGCCATTAGAGAGAAAGTTAGAGTTGGGTGTTTCTTGGTAGAGAGTTGGTTTACAAAAGTGAAAGATTAGATTAGAAGCACCACCCTTCCATGGATGGAAGGGTATTTATAGTTACAAGTAAATCGTCCTCTATCGGATGTGGATCGGGCATACATGGGTAAAGACCCGTCCTTCCTCCACGGTGTTGCACTACACTATTCTACGCTACAAATTAACTAATTAGCTACTAAATAACGTAAATAACGACAAGTCTACGAGCTAACTTAAGCTAGATAACATTTGGGGTGACCGACTCTTCACTAAGGAATTTTCTAATTCCTAACAAAAAATATACATACAAGTATTTACATACCTCAAAAACTTCAAACGATGCCTTGTCATTCCACTTTTTAACACCCGTGTCCCGAATGAAATATTTCTCAAAAAGACCAATCTCTTGAGTGCTAACAGACAAACAATTCGTAACAGAAGCAGAAATTTCTTCTTGTATATCAAAGAACACGTTCAAAGTATAAATCTCAGCAGCATCCTTTTCTAATTTCAACCCAGTACGCATATCCGGTTTTTTATACCTAGATTCATGATCATTTTTCACGAGAATACCTCACGAGAATCCATAGCGAGAATCAAAATGACTAATAAACTCAACAAGGGTTAAGTTTGCATTAGTCCATATCCCAAAAAATGATTCTCGATTCGAGACCTCGATGTTATGCGCATCAAACCGGATAAGTCTTCATCGCGCAAAAGGTGAATCCATCTAGACCTCATATCGTAAATATCATAAAGCCACTTATTTTCGACAGGCCAAACTCATCAATGATCGATCTCCATTCTTCCTCAAAATACTTGGCGAAATCGATCATTCCAAGCGACGAGACATAATCGTTTCCTAAAGTCGGTGTTATTGCAAAGCGAAGAACCAACACGTAAAAAATGCATCGAATGATAAAAATAAGTGCATCAAATACTAAATGTTCCATTATTACAAAACTTAAAATTGAATATACCTTAACCGACAATTTCGCATGATATGCCACATGCAAAGACGATGGCGGCGTTAGGAAAACATCGGCAATGGCTTGTTTCATCGACGGGTCTGGTCGGTCACAACAACTTATGGATCGCTTAAAACGCCTTTTAAAATCCATAAAAGCCACTTACAGGGCGCTATTGTTTCATCGACAAGCAACCCGGCACCAAAAGTAACAGATCGGTTATGATTATCAATCCCGAATAGGCACAAACACCATTCAGCACTGCAATTGATTTTAGTGCATCGTTTATTATAAAAGGTGCACCAATATACGAAAAGTTGAGCGATAAATAAATCGACAAAAGGTAAAACTAAGGCATGAAACATACTTGTTCGACCTAAAGGTGGCATCAAAGGATATCACGTCTCCAAAGCGCCGGTAATTCATCTTGGCACAACTATCATTAAAACAAAGCGGATAAAGAATCTCCTTCACCTTTATAGTAATCGACAAAAACCCTCGCAATGCTTCTCAAGGTTCTCTAACTTCTCCACCACCATCAAGGCCACGGTCTCCAATAAAGGTACTCACATTCCGTTTAAAATTCTTGCGGTCCACCACGGTTGCATCAATGTTCTCGAACCCTCCGTAAATCTCTTTCATAAGCCTAAACGCTCTAATGGGTCCAACATTGGAATTCGATACTTGCATCGAAAATGTTGCTTAGAACACCCATGTCCCTTGAACTCATTAAAAGCGCATGTCTTCTTTTGAAACTAGCGGATGGTTGTGTTCTTCAACAAACACGTACACCTCATACCATCGACTTTCCTAACCCTCAATGAGCTAAACAACCCGGTCTTACTAAGTATTCTTCCTAAACTTTTTCTTAACAAAAGAATCACCAACCGGTGACAAGTCAATTTCCACCCTTATTATCAATCGCCCCATTAACACCTTTACCATTCACCCTACCACGCACGGCAACATCGAATCCGACCTATGTCTATCATACATTGAATCTCTTTTCTTCCCACCTCTATTACTGACTAAAGTACTTAATACTAGGACAATCGCTACCATCGGGATTTCTCTCGGTACCAAGCTTAATATCAAACCCTCCCATTTTTGAATAATGTACGTAAAGTTGTGCGCTTGCACCAGGACACAAACAGTTCCTTTGTCGGTTTAAGAGACACATCCACATCGGGAACCCAAAACCTTGACCCATCAATAACCAACGAAACACCGATAGATCGATCACCAACATTTGAGACATTAACAACCGATGAAGAACTAGATGCACTAACAAGCCTCGAACTAGAATCATCACTCACCGAGCGAGCTAGATACACGTACACGATCAGAACCTAAACTAGAGCTACCCACACACACATAACTACAAGCCACGCTTTCGCCAACATTGTTTGAAGAAGAAATCGTACCTAAACCTGAAGATATGAAAACACAACTATTAGAACATGTTTGTGTAACTAGTACTTATAACCAAATATAAAAAGTGCATATGTACATATTCAGTGAATCTGTACACAGAAAAAGGTGCATCAACAAACTTACTCCACTAAAATTCATATCAATCGCATCAACTTATCACTTCACTTCAAGTTATACATTGTGCATATAAACTTAATCAACTTATCCGTATACAGCTATCTAATCCGTATCACTTCAAGTTATACATTCAATGCATATAAACATACTTAATCCGCTAATTCATATCAATCACATACAAGTGCATCTGGATTCAAAAATAAAGGTGCATCAACAAACTTGTCAGTCGCATAAACTTATCACTCCACATACAAGTGCATCTGAATACAAAAATAAAGGTGCATATCAACAAACTTCATCCATAATTCGTATACAAGTGAAACTGAATACAAAAACTTAATTAACTAATTCATATAAATCACATACAAATGCATATGAATACAAAAATAAAGGTGTATCCACAAACTTAATCCAATTCGTATACAAGTGCATCTGATACAGAAATAAAAGTGCATCAACAACACTTATATCAAATATTGCAGCAACAACAACATTAATATGAACATAAACAAATCTGAAGCATCTGTATCACAATATCAACAACACTTATATCAACTATTGCAGCAACAATAACATTAATATGAACATGATTGATAAATTAGTGCATCTGTATTATACAACAAATCAATTTAATTAATATATATACATATAAAAAAAATAATAAATAACACATCATAATACATAACAAACATCAAGTAATAAAAATTAGTGCATCTGTACCCCAAAAAAAAATCAGATTAAGCTAACAACACAACTGCTAAAACATAATCATTAACGTATATGATAGAAATAACAAAAAATAAAATAAAAATAGACTAAAAAAACAAACAAATCATCGGATAACACACACATTAGGTCAATATCAATAAAATCAACATATAACATAATCGGTTATGAAGATTAACATCGAAAGTAAAGGGAAAAGCGTGTTACATCACATAATCATACAATTAAGCAAAAAATAACGATTATAGTTACGATTAACATACGATTGATGTCGGAATGTGTCATTATGATTGACGGAATCGATTGCATCAACGAGCTCTTTGATTTGTCACAGAAAAAAAATGAGTGAATCAAGTTTTCGTTTTATAGAGAGAAAATGAGAGAATTTTGGAAAGGATAATCTCAAATAATGATTTTAATTTAACATTATATACGGTATTGTAAAAAATTACGGAATTTACCTCCAAAAAAATAAAATGTTGCATTTAAGCCCCTGTAGTTTGGTGAAAAAAAAGGAGGTGAAGGGGGGATGATCTAACGGTTGGGATCACTTCTCCCACTTTTCTCTTGAGATCAAGTTTTTAAATGATCCCATCTCTCTCTCTCTCTCTCTCTCTCTCTCTCTCTAAATATATATATATATATATATAGAGAGAGAGAGAAAATAATCAAGTTTATCAAACTACTCATACTTAAAATAAATATAACAAATTTATTGTATTTCATTTTGGTATTCTTTTAATTCGTACCATAGTGTCAAATTGTTTTGCTTTTATTTAATAGTTGAGGCGGAAAAATGAAATTATATTACTATATTAGTCAAGGTATCTATTTTTTAAAATACCATTTGAGTGGTTTTTACAGAAGTTATATAATTTTGGAGGGGTTTTAATAATTAAAATTTAAATTTGGTTACAAAACCATCTTCTCTGAGGATATTCTCATAAGATTTTGCAATTCGAAAGAATTTTACTCAACTAATTAGTTAAAAGTAAAAACTATCATTTTATATATATAAACAAGTAATAATGGTAAGTCTAAGCCATAACAAAGTTTGCAACACTTTATTATAGTTTTGACTTTCTATGCTAACTGAATTGGATATTTGACTTATCGTCAATTTTGGCTAGTAATTAGTTAATGAAAGGGATAGTACTTTTGATACAAGTGAAATATAGAGTATTTATTTATAGACTCGAGTCTCCACGTTGAACGACTCTAGATTATTGCACATATGAACTTTCTATAATACTCTAAATTGTTTTTAAAATACCATATAAACATATAATTATCGTCTAATCTAGCATTCTCTAAAGAGTTTCTACTATACTTTATATTCTTTTGGATATTTTATACATAAACTCAAACAACAATTCAATAAATAAATAAAGAATGCACATTATTGTTTTAAACTTATCTTTCAATAGATATGTTTGTTATACATGTTATTTTGAATAACTTATGCTTTGTTTGTAAACGGTTCTAATTTAAACACTTATGTTGTGTTTGGTATGCTGGAATCAAATAGTAATAGAAAAAGTCATTATAAGAGAATAAAAAGTTATTGTTTGTTTTGAGTTTAGACTTTAGAGTAGAATGGTTTTGTTGCGTCCGTAACCGCTATTTTCATTCCACTACCACATTTACTTATTTTTTTCATTGCATTATGACATAAAATGACATTTTTTTCATTTTTCATTTATTTCATTCATTTCCCAAGCAACATGCGAAAAATGTCCATTCTATTATAAAATGACAATCAAATAGTACAATAGAATAGAAATAATTCATTCAACTACAATGTTCATTCTATTACATCGTTTCATCATTACATTACACCTAACCAAACTGATCCTTATTAAGCTAAATCAATTAGGGTAAACTCGTTTAACATAACTCAGCCAAATCCGTTTTGTTATCTTAACTTGTTATCTTATCGGGCCCTTTGGGTATTGTGTACATGTTGACCTTAAACTCCATTCCAACATTTATTTTTACACTTTTGGTTTTTTAACTCAAGGTTCTAAGCGTAGTTCAGCGAATAGTACTTCCTTCAAGGTTATTGGTAGACCACGAAATGTCGTAAGTGATGACGTATAGTCTATACCGGTCACGAACCGCCCAAGCCCAATCTTGATAAAGCCCGGCCACGAGGTGGGCTCTGCGACAAGCGTTTAGGCCCGAAGGCCCAATCTGAATCTATTTACGGAATGGATATTGGATATCTCTAATCAAGGAGATAATCATTCCTCAACCGACTTAGGCGGGATCGCGAAGGTTGAGGAACACGGAACCAACAAGGATTCCGTGCGTATATAAAGGAATCACATCCCTCGTTTAAGTACGATCTACAAACCCTAACTCTCCTTAAACCCTAAAACCGATTACTTACTCTCACGGGAGGATAATCGTGGAAACAATCCCGCGATAAGCCTAACGGTGTCTTTTATTTTAGTCGCGGGTCTCAAGCAGCGATTCTCAATTGGTGTAGGGCAGGAGCTCCAAACAAGGCGTCCAACTTTTGCATCAACAAGTGGCGCCATCCGTGGGACCATTCACTAAGAACCAAGAACTAGAATGACAAAGCGATCGCAATCGGACTTTCTTTGGAAAGAAGGTGCGTGGGCAACCCCAGCGGATCTACGGGACAACCGGTCTTGCTAAAAATCGGGATCGGGCCGGATTCGGCCTTCCTGCGGTGGAACCACTCTCGGGGACAACCCGGACAACAACTACCACCACGGTGCGGAGACCCGCTGCGCGCTCCTTTTACTCCACTCCAATCGGTGCTAGAAGCTAACTTCACAAAGCACCGGCGCACCCGACAAGAACAAGGCGTGTTGATAGAAGCGGATACCCTGTCCTGGGGAGTCGTTCGGAATTAGAGCCAAGTAGTTTTGTCTCTCAAAATTACGAAGCCTAGCTATCCTTATGCAAGAGGAAGCAAAGAAAAGACCAAGTCGAACTGCATGCTCGGCTAGACTTTGGCCGAGTTTGGGACATCTCCACGCGTCGTCGGAAGGAGAAAGCGGGAGGGATAATCGCCGACCCCGGTGTTCAATAGAATCGGAAGGAGAGTCGAGGAAGATGATACATCGACTCACAACCTATGTTGAAAGTGAGGAAGATGAGAAGCGCACGGTGTCCACACTAGACTTGGTAGCCGCAGTACAAGATAGGCGGGGGCGATATTCCCCAGTGAAAGCCCCCAAGCACAAATTCGAGGACAACCGGCGTGGCGCGAAGAGAGGAACTATCTTCTAGTAATTCCTCGGACAACGAGGACGATGAGGCTGGACATTGGAAATCCGAAGAAAAACCGTGACCAAGAAGAGGAGGATATGTCTCTCCCATGGCGCCGTCGGAAGGTAGATCGTTCACTAGGCGTATCGGTGATTTTCGGAGAACAAAAGAGGCGCATGCCTACTAATGTTAAAACCTATGATGGGCGGTGACCACGATGATCACCTAAAATTTTCGAATCGGTATGACCATTGGCGGCCACAACTTGTATGGTGCCACATGTTCAATTCCACGGTGGTGGGAAATGCGCGGGCGGTTCAACAAGCTTCCGCGAAGCATCAATGGCTTTGAAGAGTTGAGGAAGGCATTCGCCTAAACTTTACTCAACGAAAAAATCGCTAAAACCCCATTGAACTCGCTAGAGTCAAAGCAGCGCCAAGGGAATCCTGGCGCTTTCATGGGCGCTTCAGGATGAGTGCATGCAAGTCAAAGCATGTCCGAAGTACTCAAAATCTCGGGGTTCATGAATGGGATCAACAACCGGAACTTATTAAAAGATTGAATGACAGGATTCCCCAATCCTTGATGAGGTTATAAGCGTACACGGTCCTTCGTACAAGGAGAAGCCATTGCGGCGGATAGCAAGAAAGCTATTCCAACTACGGTCAGGAACAACACAGGAGACAATCCACGGATCGAATAGTAACCGTAGAGAACTATCGCAACCGGGGGAATGGGCGCGACAATGACAAATATACCCGCTTACAAATCGCCAAAGGAAATACTACATGAGAGGCGCTAACTTCCGAGACCACCACAAATCGCACTCCGGAGGATAGGCGTGTCGGCGGTGGATCTTGTGATTACCCGCGGAAGGGCCACACCACTAACGAATGTGTCAAGCTGCGCCAACTCATTGACAAGATGGTCAAAGAGGGTAGATTGGACCATCGGTCAAGAATATCAAGGAAGGAAGGACAAGCAAAGAGTGGCAATAAGAAAAGCGCCTAAAGACAAGCCCGACACCATTTACATGATACAATCATGGCGGTGGTCCTAAGCGGAAGGTAAGCCGAGATTTTTCAAGGGAAAAAATCTCGTTCCCGCTTAACATGAACAACGCGATGGTGGAACCACTTACTATAGAGATAAGCGGGGTCGCGACATCCACGCATGTATGTTGATGGTGGAGCTTCTGCCGACATCATGTATGAGCCTTTGTTTCAAGCATTGCGTCTGAAATCGCAACCGATTAACCCGGTCGAGCAGCGTTAGCGGTTTCTGATGAGAAGATATGGCCTATGGGACAAATAAGATTACTGTCGACATTGGAAGCGAAGAACACTCCATAGCGGCTGGATGGAATTTATGGTGATTAAATCTCCTCGCCATACAATGGCATCATTGGGAGACCGAGAATTTCGACTATGCGGCGATGCCATCAACGGCGCATGGGATGCTTAAGTTCCCGGTGGAAGGTGGTATTGTTACTCTTTATAGCGCCACTATACCACATAGAGAATGCAACACGATTGCATGCGAGACCGCACCAACCCGAGCGTGATGGACGACGAATTCCACATCTGAAAGTAGCGATCCACCCAGAATACCCAGAACAGGAAATAGCCATCGGAGGGTCACTATCAGACAACGGCAAATCAGCTGTGTGTGCGCTCCTGCAAAAGAACTTAGACATTTTTGCATGGGAGCCAAAACACATGACTCGGGTACCGCGCTCAATCACAGAACATAACCTGCGAATCCGACAAGGGTACTCGCCTATCCGCCGGAAGAAGCGGCCGGGCCCAGGCGCGCAGCGATCTGGCGAAGTACACAAGTTGGTCGATCACGGGAATTATCGTGAAGTCTACTACCACGGCGGCTTTCTAACCCGATAATGGTCAAAAAGAGCGGCGGTGGTGGCGAATGTGTGTTGACTTTCTTGATCTTAACAAAGCGTGCCCAGAGCGCTATCCATTACGAGATAGGCGGAAAATAGAGTCTCGTGCGGGTATCCATTGAAGTGTTTCCTAGATGCGTACAAAGGTACCATCAAATTCGAGATAGCTAAAGAGGATGAAGAAAAAGCGGCCTTCCACACGAGGCCAAGGGTTTCTTGTTACACAAAATGCCCTTGACGAAAAAGCGGGTGCCACTATATCGGTTGGTGGATAACGTTTTCGAAAAAGCGGTGGGCATGACCTAGAAGTCTATGTCGATGATCTAGTCATCAAGAGTCATCACGAAGATGAGCTGTCTGCGACATTGAGAAGCGTTTAAAACTACGAGAGATAAACATGAAGGTGAATCCCAAAAGTGCACATTCGGGCGCTCTTGAAGGCATGTTCCTTGGATACTTGATTGAACGACGGTATAAAACCATGTCGAGAAAAGACAAAAGCGGTCATCGAACTTCCTTCACCACGCGTTGAAGGAAGTCCAATCTCTCAACGGAAAGTTGGCGGCCTAAGCAGGTTCCTATCGAATCGGAGAAAAATCGTTACCACTTTTCAAAACACTCGAAGTGCATAAAGAAGGGTGATTTTAAGTGGACTACGGAGGCGAGAGGAAGCCTTCACTCGGCTTAACGACATCGGCAACACTCCCAACACTCGTCGCACCCGACCGAAGAAGGCGATCATGTACTTGTCATGGCGATGGAGCAATCGGTAGCGATACTACTAACGAGATAGGGATTCGGTGCAAACCCTATCTACTTTGTAAACAAAGCGCTAAAGAACGGCGGTGAACTACACCGCCATGGAAAAATTGGTTCTTGCATTGGTGTTTCTTTGCTAAGCGGCTACGCGGTATTTCGAGCGCGCGATTGCGGTAATCACCGATCAACCAATCAAGCGGATCATCTCTAAACACGATGCATCGGCCGACTCGAGTGGAGTGTATTCTTTGGCGAACACAACATCTCCTACAGACCACGCACGGCAATTAAAGGGAGATTACGGCGATTTCATAATTGAAAAGCGGACACGATGAGGTACCTACACCAAATAAGAAGGAACAACATGATCCATGGATCTTGTTTACTGAGATGGATCCTCTTGCATTGATGGTTCGGGGCGGGCCTTATCCTTACAAATCCGGAGGAATGGAATTCACCTATGCCTGCTGCGCTTTGAATTCTGACGACAAACAACGAGGCGGTATGAAGCTCTACTTCTTTGGACTACGCATTGCGGCTCGAATGGGTGTACATAACCTAGAAGCAAGCGTGGATTCGGCTAGTAGCCAACCACGTGTTGGGCGAATACGTGGCTAAGGAGGATAACATGATCGATATCTTGCCAAGACCAAGGCGATCAAAGGTTTTGTGGTTCACCATCAAACGGGTTCCTAGAGGGAAAACGCAAGGCGGATGCCGAGCAAGATTGCCTCGACAAGCTTTGCACACCTATCAAAGCAAGTCTTGGTAGAAACATTGAAAAGCAAGTCTATCTCGAGATGGAAGTCTCCACAATCATAGAGGAGGGCGGTCCTACATGGATGACACCGATAATGGACTTCTGAACAAGGGAATGCTACCCAGGGAGCGAAGGAAGCTCGGGATCTGGCGCTGTATGACGATTTGAAATCGAGACAACATCTTGTCTGAAGCGCTCCTTCCCGCAACCATGGCTCATTGTGTAGGCCCATTCTGAGGCAAATTATGTCTGCGAGAAATCCATGAAGGTTCATGCGGTATGCACTCGGGACCACGATCCGTTGTGGCGCGCCATGAGATCGAGGATACTATTGGCCTACCATGCACCGAGATCGCGGGACTTATACGGAGTGTAACGATTGCCAAGTGCATAGGCCTATCCGCGCCTACCACGGCACGAGCTAACGCCAATAACATCACCATGGCCATTCTACAAGTGGGGTATTGACATCGCGAGGCCCTTTTCCGTCGCGGCGGGAGGATTAAAATTCCTCATAGTCGCTATAGACTACTTCACCAAGTGGATTGAAGCAAAGGCGGTGGTAACAATCATCGGCAACGGTGAAGCGCTTCGTATGGGATAACATTGTATGCCGTTTTGGTCTTCTGGAGAAATCATCTCGAGACAATGGAAAACAATGCAGCGACAACCCTTCGAGGGCGGTGTGAGAAGCTAAGCATCACGCGACACTGCGTCGATTAAACACCCACAAACCAGCGGCCTAGTGGAGCAGGCGAATCGAAGCTTAAGCGAAGGAATTAAAACACGCTGGACAAGCACAAAGGGAGATGGGTGGACGAGCTATCACATGTCTTATGGGCGCATCGCACCTCAATCAAAACCAGCATAGGAGATACACCTTTCTCTCTAGTCTACGGGACAGAAGCTGTCATACCAGCCGAGATCGGTATGCCAACCATCCGCACTGCTGAGATAAATGTGGCAACTAATGATGAAGAACGGCGTCTTGACCTAGATCTGCTAGAAGAAAGGCGTGAGCAGCGACTATCGTGAAGAAAAATCGAAGTCAAAAATGAAGGGATACTATGGCGCTAAGGTAAGAGGTGTCTCATTCGGACCGGTGACTTCGTCTATCGCGCTAATGATGCAAGCCACGCGAGAAGACACAGGTAAGCTTGGACCAAAGTGGGAGGGACCCTATGAGGTTCTTGAAGCACTAGGAGCAGCGGCGTACAAGCTACGGGGCTTGGATGGTCGTGGTGCCACGTACATGGAACATTTGCAATCTCGAGAGGTGCTACCTATAGAAATGGCTACTGACGAAGCGCACAACTATGTAATTTTTTTATCATGTTTTATTTCCTCACAAACACTTGCAAGTATTAATAAAGCGTTACGGTTTCTAGCTAACTCCGTGACACATTTTAATTTGTTACTTCCATATCTTGTATGTTTTAACATCTATTTTATTTTTGCCTACATGGCGTGCATGCAATATATAAACCCGCGATGGTCAAAAGGATAAGTTAACCTAATAAACAACTTGTTGAGTAAGAGGTTGCAAACCCATCAACATTTGGATCACGTATCCTTGTTAAACACCTTGTTCTCAAGGCGTTGGAATAAGCTTTGTGCGCACCCACGACGGATGCGCAACAATGCACATGTGCGTTTAACAACTTTGGAACCAAGACACTTGATTCCTTAATTTGGTATTCTGATGCTGTTGCATACCATTAATATACGATTATACTTGACATTTTTTTAGTATCTGCGGATCTTCATACATGATTATGAAATCCTTGTATTATTCACACTTGCATATACAGATAACTATGTATACTTCTTTTACGAAAAGATAAACAAGATAAGTGTGTACATCAAAGATAAGCAACGTATACTTCTTTTACGCAAAGATAAACAAGATAAGTGTGTACATGACAGAAAGAAAAATATATTTACAACACACTTCACAAAGGAGGTCCATTAATGGACTACGAGTTATTTCTCACAGATAGTTCTGACACGAGATAAACTAAAACTATGGCTACGCCTCAAGGAGGAACTACCCCGCGGCTAGTATCATCCCAATCCTATTCGGCTCTGCAACAAATCGGCATCTCGGCGAGCCACGGTGGCAACACTGCGGGCACCCCATCGGACCGAGGGAGGTGCGCGCGCCAATACCACACATTCTGCCTTGCCCTTAATACCTTTCTTTTCGGCAAGCCTCGTCGCATGCGCCTCCAACACTTGTTTGAGGGGACTTCACATCCGGACAAAAGGATTCAGGATATCTCTAGGGCGCACGAACACAGGAACCTGCAGTTGGGATGCATCGGGTCTAAGATAATAGTCTGGTTGCGCAATAGCCTCTCCACCGAGATGACGGGCTAGAGTCAGACCTGCAAAAATCACGTTTATTGGATAGTCTGATCACGCTCGGTTCGGCGATCTTGGGAGTTCAAGTCCTTCATCTTCTTCATGGCGTGACAGTTGTCATAAGCCTTCGCATCATAAGTAGGTACATGCTCAGCGGGTACCTTTAGCGGCTCGACCTCTTGCGACTTTTCAATGGCCGACTTTCCACGCTCCGGCGCACTTCACCACATCCCGAAGAGTCACGAACCTCTTGCGACTCCGGGACACCTACGCTGCTAGGCGGGCCCATGGCTTATGAGCCATCTGCGCTCGACTATGGTGGAGAAGTTGCGGATATAACTCCTCGTCGTACTCTATGCTTAGTTTCGCAACTTCTCCTCCTGCGCTTCTAGAGCACTTTTCACGATGGTGCGAAGTCTTCAAGCTGGGAGGTCGGTGCGTCTTTGCCATTTTCAAATATTTAATAGCCCGCGAGACAAGAAGACTTATAGCTCATGACCTCCGCGCTCTTGATTTATTTGACACATCAGTGCCATTTTCTCCTCGGCTAGTTTTTTAGCATATGACCCAAGAGTCTCTGCTTCACCTCTGGCACTAGCCAATTGAGCCTCAAGTAGTGCGATTCGTTTGTCTTTCTCCGCACCTTGGCTAGTCTCGCCCGAGCACTTTACCTTTATCCGCGTCGCAAGTGAGACCAGGTCATCAACAAGTTGTTCCATGGGTGCATCCCCAGCGATCTCAGGCTCCGCGCTTTGGCTCTTCAACCCAGATGATTCAGCGCGAATTGGACTTGCTTGGGGGGGTGACTCTGCGGATTGTTCAAACCTACAAACATGATGAGATAATCATAATTATTCAGTGCTATCTAGCTATATTTTGATACATAATCTTTCAAGGATACTTACGCAGGAATGGAGGTGTCAGGTGATGGTGGGGCGACGCAACATCAGCGGAAGATGACTCACACTAAAACAATGGGCGCTTCTTAGGGAGGTGGCGGGCGCCATCGCCTTGCGCTTCCTCTTGCGCTCCATTTGGACTCTCTTCTTCCTCATCTGTTTCTTCCGCGTGCTCGCCGCTATGGGCGTTGGTTGCCGGGAGGTGTCTATCTTGTTGTACTCGGCATACTCTGTAAGGGAGTTGCTTGGGCGCCACGGAGGAACTTTCACTGCCTCGCCTAGGTCCATCGCTAGAGTGCGCCCGGCGACCGCAACAAGCAGGCTCTTCTCCTCCTCCTTGGGTCGAGTTCCCTTTACATCCATTGGCTTTGTCGGTTACTGTGCTGAGCAGGTCCATCTGCGCCACAACAAAGAAATATACGATTCACAACAAGTCACGCAGAACAAATAGTGAATAACTTACGATAATGTAATTCAATGGGGTGCGAAAGCATGAGCACCCACGACTCATCGGCGTCTAAGAAGATAGGAACTTCTTACGAGCGCCAAAATAGTTGTGGCTTAGGCCAATATGCCAAGAACTCCTCGGGGTAGGAGCTTATAGGGATGCGGTTAGCATTTATTGTTTCGCATCCTCGCATTATATGATCCGGGAGGGCGCTCATCCTTTGGCGGTGTCCCTTAGCGTAAAAATCGAAATGAGGCGGAAAACAAGTGTTGTCAATCCGAGAAAAGGTTTCCTCAATTTACGGCGCATCTAACTTTTCCGTGTAGCATTGGAGTGATCCCGGGCGCTTCGCAAAGGAAACCCACCCGTTTGACCACGTGGTGTGGTAAAAGGCCCGGAACAGGTGGATTGTGGGGTTTATGGCCAATAAGTGGCAATTCACCTCGAAGTTAATTAATTTCGCCGCACCTATACAGTGCAGCTGGGACAAGTGAATGCGGTAGTAATTCAATACATCACTCAAGAATAAGGATATGGGTATGCGCTGATTTGCGAATTCAAAAAATCGTGTGTATACACCAATTTTCCCATCGGAAATCCGCTATTGATGCATTCGCGGCGGTACTTCGGATGTCTTGCGCTAGGGATATAATAATCGATGCAAGCTGTTGTAGCTCCTCTTCCGTTATGTCGGATGTAAATCGAGATAATTCCTTAACCATGGTATTGTTATAAACAAGAACAAAGCGCGGTAGCTTGATTACCTAGGGGTATTCGATCGAAGGCTTGGATGTGTTGGAAGCTTTGCTAATGGCGGATTGTTCTTCTTCTTGTGTGTTGAGGCGGTGAAAATGAAGTGAAGGGTTATATAATCCTCTTCCTCCACGCGATGACCGACACGTGGACTCCACTAACCCTACATATGTGGTGGGGATTGTTTGATGGGACATGGGTGCGATAATTTTTCCCGATTCTGAGGTGCCGTTTCCTTTTTATGGCTAGATACAATGTATCCTAAGCGTCTTTTCTTAAGCTTCTTGGCTACGTTTCGTTTATTTTTCATAGAATCGCTAATTAGTCTAGCATCCGTAGTTATGCCTGCGCATACTAGGCGGGGGACATGATGACGTATAGTCTATGCAGGTCACGAACCCGTGGCCCAATCTTGATAAAGCCCGGCGATGCGAGGTGGGCTCTGACGACAGCGTTTAGGCCCGAAGGCCCAAATCTGAATCTATTTACGGAATGGATATTGGATATCTCCTAATCAAGGAGATAATCATTCCTCAACCGACTTAGGCGGGATCGCGAAGGTTGAGGAACACGGAACCAACAAGGATTCCGTGCGTATATAAAGGAATCACATCCCTCGTTTAAGTACGATCTACAAACCCTAACTCTCCTTAAACCCTAAACCGATTACTTACTCTCGCGCGGAGGATAATCGTGGAAACAATCCGCGATAAGCCTAACGGTGTCTTTTATCTTTAGTGCGCGGTCTCAAGCAGCGATTCTCAATTGGTGTAGGGCAGGAGCTCCAAACAAGGCGTCCAACTTTTGCATCAACAATAAGATGCGTTTATTAACGTTTGATACAAAAGATGACAACCACTTCCCGAAGTTTGAGAACTGCTAATATACAGTTGATGTTCTCATATGCGAAAATGCCATTTGGTTGTGTTTAGGAGCCACTGGGTTTAATAATCAAAAGTCAAACCATGACATTTGATGTGGATGTATCATATACAACATTTATAAGAAGATGATAACCATGAGCCTTTACAAGAGAAAAAGGAAAACACTCAGCAAACTCTATTAAGTAGTACATGTATGAAGGTGCACACAAGTATACGGGTTCTTTCATAAGCAACCTTTATTGATAGGATTTTTAATCATTTGGGGTTTTATGGGACGTGTAGTTTTTTTAAATTCACAATTACATATTTAGTTTTTTTTGCGATTCCAATCGAGTAGAATTGAAATATCCGAACCGGACCCGAGAACTGAACCGGAACCAAAACATGTTTTGCGGTCCGGTTCTCGGTTCCTAAATTATGAGTATTTCAGTTCTCGGTTCTCGCGCTCACCCCTACATGTTGTACATCTTGACCTTAAACTCCATTCCAATATTTATTTTTACACTTTTGGTTTTTTAACTCTCTAAGCGTAGTTCAGCGAATAGTACTTCCTTCATGGTTATTGGTAGACCACGAAACGTCGAAACATGGAGAAAAACTACATAGATGCCATAACGCCATTGCAAAAGTATGGGAAACCGGATATACTTTTAGCAATGACATAAGGTATGTTTGGCAAAACTAGCTGTAAGTTATATGTTGTAAGCGTAAGTCGTAAGTTGTGGTCAAAGCAAAGTCATTAACATGAGCTTAAAAAGATATCTTTTTTCAATAAAAGTGTTTGGTAAATTAGTTGTTAAATGTAAGTATAAGGTGTTACGATAATTTTGCGTTTTAACAATTTGTGAAATATTTTAAAAGTTTGATGAATCAACTTTTCGTTTTGGAGTTCTTGTTTAAAATAAAAGTTTGAAGTTGATGTCAAAGGCTGCTTATTTTTGAAAGATATTATTTTGTAAAAAAGCTCACTGACACTAAAAAGTTTTGTGACAAACAAGCGGTTAGCTTGATACAAAAGAACATCTCATGAGACGAGAAGCGCAAAACATAGCATACTTGGTCGTGAGAGTCTTCTTTATGCAAACATGTATTTGCGTCTCCATTTTATTTGAACATATTGAAGAAGGGGTTTTGCAATAAATGATACAAAACAAGGTTTTTAGGTGCCGCGCTGTCTTGTAGATTGTTTTCGTTAGTGCTAATATTCGTGTAATTTCTTATTTACATACATAAGAATTGTAAATTGAACTCACAACTATAAGTTTAATAATGATATGCTCTCAACCAAAGTTGGAAACGATAAATTTTAAGAAACAGAATTTTTGGTAATTAATATTTAGGTGAAAAAATCATGTTTATATAAGTTTAAATACAAACTAAAAGATTAGATATAGTTAAAGGGACTAAAATGTAAATTATGATTCATTCAATAGTAATTCTCTATAAATTGATAATAAGTGTATCTACATACATATATATATATATATATATATATATATATATATATATATATATATATATATATATAGGATAAAGATCGAATAAAAAGCAAAATATCGTAAAAGATAAAAATATTTTTTCAAAAAAAGTTCACAAAATTCTCAAAAATCATGAGATCGGGTATGTTGGTGCGTGAAAAAGTTGTGAAAAACTTTTTTTAAAAGTGGATATTTTTCCCGAAAAAATTATGAAAATATCACGTTTAGCATTAAATCCTTTTTTGCGTCAAAATTGGTTTTTACCCAACTTTTTTGACTTTTAAATGAAAATAACATTCTTGCGTATTAAAACAAGTTAAAAATTTTGTGCGTCAAAATTTTTTCGCGATAAAATTAGTTTTGTGCGTTAAAAAAGCGTATCAAAAGCTCAAAATTATAAAAATGTTTTCACAAAAGTTTTATCACCAACATGTCCCGATCTTGTGGGATTTTTGGGAATTTTAAATGAACTTTTTGAAAAAAATCTTTTATTAACTACGGATATTTGTCTTTTTATTTTAACTTTTTTATATATATATATATATATATATATATATATATATATATATATATATATATATATATATATATATATATATATATATATATATATATATATATATATACCCATTAAAACTTACTTATTTACATATTTTCTCAATTTCTCAAAACAAGCTTAAACATTATTGTATATTATGCATTGAAAACTTGTATTTTAAAAAAATATGCATATAGTTTCATTGGATGTATATATTCAATTCCCTCTCGATAAATAAACATATAAATAGATATAAACTTGGTTGGTAATTAATATACATAATAGAGGTTCCTCAGTACGCAAATAGCTCTAGATGGCGGCTTAAATTCAACCTGAAAAATGTACACAATTACAACCAAAACTATAAGTTTGGAATACATGTAATGGCATTCTTTTACCTTATGCAATTCAGAAAGGTACAGTTGAGTTTGGGTTCTCAAAAATAATCAGCCTATTACATCAGGACAGCATAAGCCGCTAAAATAGCATTTACTCATCCGAGACATCTATGAAACAACGTTCTTTTAAACGAACACAAACCCTACAATATATCAAAACATGATATTTAGGAAGATTCCCTTCTACCTATTGCTCTCAAGCTCTTGGGGTGTGAAAGACAAGATGAAAACATGTCCGTATAGAATATAAATAATTTAATGTTAATTATTAGAGGGATGAATATATACCTAAAACTACAAAACCTCAACTACTTCCTTGTCCCTATTCTTCTTGACCTTCCAGTTTGCTTCGCGTCTTTACCGTCAAAAATTTCAAAGCTCTCTCAAGAGTGACATCGCTTGGTTTAGTGTTCTGCATCCACATTCAAGTATTAGTTGGGGTAATAGGCAACTTTATGTAAAACAGATATTAAAAAGATTACACATAGAAAAATTTCTACTGTCACAACAAAATTCTATTCTTTCAAAGTTAACGAGTGCAGTATGTATGATGATATATTACTACAAAACAAATCGAGGTTAACTTACAACGTTAAGTCATGTAAATGATTTTCATGAGCAGATGTTAACATACCTTTGGTACAGGTGCTTGTGTACGTCTATGTTTTACTGACAATCCATGTCTGGCGAGCTTCAGTACTACCGGTTGCCCATCATCTGGATGTTTTCCCTGAGCACCAATTCCAGACATATGGATTTAGCATCAAGGCGGAAATAATAATTACATATTTTATCAAAAATTGGCATCTGAAATCAAAATTCCAGATAACAACATACCAGAGTAATGGGGTAACGCAGTAACTGAAGGGCATCTTCCAAGGTAATAGAGCTAATATCTGATATCTGTAATCACATTAAAGCAAAAGATTAATTCAACAGAAGTATCAAATGCATGTCATCAGTTTGATAGATGAACTCAAGCAGTGAAGCTGGTAGGGTTGGGTTGACCCGAAACATTTGGTCCAATAAAATATTTTTTTATATATAAATATCATATCAAACAGGCAGAGAGATGTATCCGCTGATGGTTAAGTGTGTTTAGGCTAAAACGAATCCCTTAAAGAATAGCCCATTTTGGACCTTGAAAATTCAGCGATTCATCACTCAACTAGTACAACAAATTAATGTACCTGAGAAACAGAAGCTCGTTTAGGCAAATGTCCCTTTTTGTCTTCGCCAAGTTGAACATAGTGACCATAGGGACCATCCTTCAACAAAATCTAAAACAATACAAAACAAAACATTAGAGTGTAAAAATGAATCACGTGACATGCGTTCATAAAAAGAAACGTACTTAAAAGAGTATTTTAAGAGGTCAAAAGGTGCAAGAGAGATGCAAACCTTTTCATTAGAGCCAGGATGCAAACCAAGAACCTTTGGCTCTTCTACAGCTCGGCCATTTTCCGGGCTTGCGTCGTCATCTTCATCACCATATAGTGTCTTAGCGATATACCTTTAAATAGGACAAATTTTAACGGGTCAAATGGGCTAAAAATCAACCAAATCCCTAAATCAGTTTATTATATGACATGATATTATTTTGTAATCATTATTGACATACAGACTCCTGGTCAACACAAAAGGACCGGCTTTGTCTACCAACATAAAATCCATTGACTTTTTAGAAGCAAAGTAGTGGTATTGGTTACAGTATGGTACGTCCGGAAGGTAGGACTTACTTGCACTGAGGATGTTGATCACAACCAATAAAATAACCCGCACCAAAGCGACTAACTTTGAAAATCAAAGTACCCTCTTGACAGCTTGGACACGTTCTACTTTGATCAGGAAGAGAAGCAAACAAGAAATCACCAAAAGTTTTTCCAGCATTTTCTCCACCTGATGAATATGAACATTACCATACGTTCACAATACTTGCTAAATCTTGTCCAATAATCTCTGAGTAAGCCTTTCCATTCAGTCAAACCACCAGAGACATTATCAAGTTCGGTCTCCATGTCAGCTGTAAAACTATAATCAGTAACCTCGAGAAATGATGAAACAAAATGCTGAAACCATACGCCCCGAAATTCGGATAAAGTACTCGGCTTTTAACCGTCACATAATTTCTATCTTTCAATACTTTAATTGTTGTTGCGTAAGTAGACGGTCTACCAATTCAAGCTCTTCCATCTTTTAACCAATGAACCCTCTGAATAGCGTGACGGATGTTGAGTAAAATGTTGCTTAGATTCTACTTTCCCGAGACTTAATTGATCACCAGATTTCAACTTATTAAGTACCTCAAAAGACCCATGATGCTCATCTTCTTGATCTTCATCATTTCTAATTATCCTAGTCTCAGTATCCTTATATACAGCCTGGTAACCAGGAAAATCCTTTCTCGAGCTTGTGGCTCTGAAAGCAATAGAGCCATTACCATTTCCGATATCGACTTGTATTTGTTCGGTAACTGAAGGCTCCATTTGACATGCAATTGACCGAGACCATATTAAAGTATACAGCTTTAAGCTATCCTCATCAAGAATACCTGCAAGCATTGACGGAAGCCTTCTTATATCTGTAGGCCTAATCGCTTCATGTGCCTCTTGAGCATTTTTACTTTTGAAAATTTCCGAGCATTATTGGGGATATAATTTTTCCGTATCTTTCTGTAACAAATGACCTAATTTCCTCTACAGCTCCATCAGACATGTGTAATCCATCGGTTCTCATGTATGTAATCAAACCAGCTGACTTGCCATCTGGCAACTTAATGCCTTCATATAGCTTTTGTGCAAGTTTCATGGTATACGATGATGGAAAATGTAGTTTACTTGCAGAATCTTGTTGAAGTGTGGATGTTATATACGGAGGTGAAGATGTTTTCTTGTAGTTTTTTTTACTCAATCCAACAACTTTAAACTCTGAAGATTTTGCCATGTTTTCAATAGCATTTGCCTCTGATTGAGAAGAAACCGACATTTGGTTCAACTTTTTGGAATCATAATGTGTCAAGTGTGATGGGCATGAGAAGTCGTTAGAAACCTTTGAAGAAATAAACTCGCCCTCGATTGTCCAATATTCTTGTGGTTTAAATTGATCTATTTCAGTCTCCCTGTCACATATAAGAGCCAATGCAACAGATTGGACCCGACCCGCAGACTGGCAACCAGGCAATTTTCTCCATAATAATGGAGAAATGTTGAACCCAATTAAATAATCAAGTGCACGACGTGCAAGATAAGCATGGACTAAGTTAAAGTCAATGTCTCTTGGTGATTGCAAGGCTTCTTTAATTGAGGATTCGGTTATTTCATTAAACACAACTCGGGCGACATTAATGTTTTCAGGCAAAGCGTTTTGTTGTTGCAACATCTCAATGATGTGCCAAGCGATAGCCTCACCTTCACGATCAGGATCTGATGCTAATATAAGATTTTGGGTGCTGAAAAACAAAATGAAACAAGATGAGAAGCAATACAAAGACAAATGGCAACAAATATAATCTTGATAGAAAATGAATAGCAGCTAGATGATCATCCAATCTCCCCATATCTAGTCAGATAGGCTCATCGATTGTGTATTCCACAAGTCTTATGGTTATAAGGGAGTGATTAAATGTTTAATGAATCCAATTTTTGCGATCTCAAACTATGATTACCACTTATGATTTTTTTTAGGTAAAACTACTTAGCATTCAAAATTTTAAAGTAAGGTATAATATATGTTTTTTTATAGAACTAATTATTGAGATCAATATCAAACTAACCTATAAGAAACTAATCATCTGAACTTATTTCTTCAAGTCGTAATAACCACATTTGAAAAGTGCATCCAACCACTTCCTAACAATTATGTGCCAAGTTACTGTTAAAACTTCTACTAGCTTTGACAAGTTTAAGTAGTCCTTGACACATAAACTAGAAGTGGCGCTATGAGGGTGTTAAGTGGGTTGAGAAACAAGGCAAAAGTCAAACCGGTAACTTTATATATTATTTCACTAAAATCTATTTATTTAACAATGTAGCGGATATAAAGCATTGTAAATTCACATTATGTGGCTTTCAACCAATTTGACTTAAATCGACCTATTCGTAACTTGAATCAACCCATTCATAAAATCATAAATAAATAAGTTTAGATCGATAACTCTAATGTAACCAAACATTAAGTTTCAAGACTTGTAAGAGGATAAAGTATCATACTCGTTTAACGCAACCTTGATGCTCTTAAGATGAGTCCAGGCAGCAGAAGGAACCTCCCAAACCATACTGAAATCATCATCCGGTCGCACCGATCCTGACCTTGCAGCCAAATCCCTCACATGACCGTAACTAGGAAGGACTTCAAACATGTCCCCAAGATACCCCTGAATCACTTTTGCTTTTGTGACAGACTCCACCACAACAACAGATTTACCAGAGGGAGGGTATAATGGTTTTATTGTCCTGTTTTTGACAATTGTGGGGGGTTTTGACTTTGAAGGTAAGTCACTGACATCTACAATTTGCACAGCCTCATTGGACTCTGTAGAAGATTTGGCCTGTGTTTTGGGTTTTCTCTTACGAGGTTTTTTTGTTGCCCCTTTGGATTGTTCCTCTTCCAAACTTACTTCAACAAGGGGCTTTCCATTCGAGGAAACCTGGAAAAGTTGCAATTCAATTAACATATTATTTATAATAACGGATACAGCCAGAAATAGCCAATTTTAACCTATTTTATATGAACGGGTCGATTCGAGTTATGTTCTTTAGCGAGTCATACAGGTAAGATTAAAAAAATATAACCATGACATGTGGCCAGAGGTAAAAAGTGTATTTTTAGTACATAAAAGAATTTGAAAATACAAACTTGGTACACAATTATTAATTAAAAAAATAGATTTGTGCACGAAAAGAGTCAACCCGATCTGACCCATTACCAACTTGCTCGACCCGCCCATTTCTTCTACATACAATACTGCTCACAAGTAAGTTGCTTTTTCACTAACCTCTGAAGCAGGAGTCCCCACGTCCTTCTTGGAGGGCTTGGTCTTCTTTGATGAAGAAACTTTTTTAGAACTTGTCTGTGTAGTTAGTTCCTCGGAAGCGATAGTAGACTCCTCTTGGCTTTTTTTACTTTTCGGTTGTGATTTCCTTTTTGCTTTAGCCTTAGGCAGTTGACCTTCGTTGTTAATAAGAGCTGGGACTACAACATCAGCCTCTTTCTTGCCATCTTCGAGAAGTGGATCCTTTAATGCAGATGCAGTATCTTTCTTAGCAGCATTAGTTACTAACAAAGACTTTTTGTGAGTTAAACTCTTTGATTGTTTCCAATGTTTATTAAAAGCAAGAAAGGATGTGCTTTTCTTCCTTCCTTCTTTATCACCCGCGACAATGTTGGGTAATACTGCTTTTGAAGCCTGAGAAAAATATCTCGCGGGAATAGCATTTCTATAGGGAGCAAATAATCCAAAGCCGCCATTAATTAGAGCACAATTGATTGTATTCATTGGTTCTGAACGATTTCTTAATAGTGGTTGAAAAGAGAATGCAGAATAAGACCGGTTACTGATGGGTTTGATTGAGGAATACACTTTTCGAGGCTTAAGGCGTGGAGCTACAGCCGTCCTCCATTCAAGATGCAAGATACTGTGACCCTTCTGAAATCAAGTTCAAAAGTCTCTCACATGTATGACCACTTCCTGATAAACTATGCAATGCCCTGCTCTGAACATAAAAATAAGTATGAAGATAAGGTCAAATGAATGAAACAGCTCATCTTGTAGTTTGGGGATTTCGATGTGCGTCGGAATGCGCTTATGTAATATTGAAAACAGAACCAAATATACAGTTGTAAAGTTATAATTAACGAACCATGGAAAGTAGTATGCTGATGTTCTTTATGTTGTTTGTAATTGACAGCATTGGATAGTTAGATGTTCAAGTTGATAACAAATTGTGCTAAATTGATAATTTAAATTAAAAATGGCATTAATGCGAAAAATTTGGGATGCTTATCTCAATTAATTTTACAAGAATGGTAGGGAAAGTCAGTTTTTTTATGGAGGTATGAACTCATCATTTGACCCTGATTATCATAACAAGATTTTATTATCAATCATCAAAGGAACAATATTGAAGTTTCAGCACGTCTCAGGTGCTCTTTAACTTATCAGCACATAGGTGCACTAACTAGTACAAATGACTAACGAAGGCTCAAATCAAATAAGATTCATAAAACACCTTTTAGGATATAAACACTGACTTGTCATGAACTAATAGATAACCAGCTGTTTTAAATCTGTCGTATACATATTAGTCTAACAATAACACACTAGATGACAAATAAACCAATTATCATATACGATAATAGAGCAATGAAAAGCTACTACTGACTCGAGTGCCAAAACAAACTAGTTGAAGATCAATATATATTACCAAAAAAATCATCTCTATGTTCATAAAAAAAACATAAACTTTCTGTGTCATCGCACTATTAAGTTGTTTACTATCAGTTTTCTCATTCTTCTTTTAAAGTATGAAAGATCATGAAACATCTTCAGTCTGTCACAAAATAAAAAAATTAGAGCCTGTTCTTACTGAAGATACATATAGGGGGCTTTGATCTATGGCATCCAAAAAAAGATTACTACCTACGGGATGAGCCAATAAAGTAAGGGGTGGTTCGATGTCCGTTATTAAGGGATCATTTTAAAACATAGCAGCTAGGTATTTGATTCTTATTAACAATCAGTTTGACACACAAAAGCGTCCCTGGACATGCTTGACAGTGTCCAAAACCTTGTATCTTTATATGTTTATTGGGTCCTCATGAAATTTTTTCAAGTTTAATTCTAAAAACGTAAAAGGTAAATAACAGCAAAGCGGAAAAAAAAAAAAAAAAAAGGGCAAACTTCACCATGATTGTTGTGGAAAGGTTTCAGACTAGCCTTTTGCAGCTCTAAAATGAGCGTTGTTAATCCATTCAGCATGTCTTAAGATACCATAATTTATCTTAATATCCTAACAAAGGCGTGGTGCAGAAATACATATGTTTCTTTATTACAAAACTCAAAATGCAAAGCAATTAAAAAATAAAACAAGCATAAGGCAAAAGAAAAGAGACTCACCATTGATGCCGAACAATGTCGAATGATGCGAAACCAAATTATCCACAGTCCGATATCTGTAGAAAAACACAATCATACAATTTTTATACTATTGGATTTATCAAGTTCTAATACATAAAGTGATAAAAACTTGTCCTTTTAAGTAAATATATGTTGTCTCACTTTAATGAAAATGCATAACGCACAAGTATTTAATCAAGATGAATTCATTCATTAAGTTATACATTACGTTACATTAACAAAAAATATTGTTTACGTTCGTGTTCCTTCATTTAATTAAACAAACATAATTAAACAAACATAGAATCTTGTTTACGTAAATAAACAAACTTTCTTCCGAACAGTTGACTGAACATTTTAGCAGCCAAAGTTATTTACGCATACAAAAAGAGCACAAATATCATAATTGACCCAAAAAAAATTATGTTAGTTAACTTGAGAGGAGTGAATTAATTATTATGTGTATAAAATAGAAATGTAACAATTATTAATAGATAAAGATAGAACACACCGAACCGTGTGTAAGTTACCGGTTGAATAACGGATAATGGCGGTATGAATGAAAGGAAGAAGAAAACGGCGTCGTTTGACGGCGGCTTTGCAGTGTGGTGGTAAGTGCCAGTAGCAGAGGAGTTTGGGTAAGTCTGCGAATGTGACAGAGGCAATTATTGGGCTTTTATGGGCTCTACTGTTTTCTGTTTTCATTTCTTTTCTTTTTTTCTTCTTGGAACTGGACTTATTATTTTGACCCGAACTGGTTGTTGTTTGTGTCGGTTAATTAGGATCGTAAATTTCATTAAGCATCTATTGCCTGGTAAAATGTTTGACAGTGTCTGTTTTACCTTTATCATTACTATTTATAATGCATGTATATCGATCCTTAAACTTTTTTATTTTATTTTTTTATCCTTAAACTTTTTATTTTTAAACTTCATACAAAACAAGTTTACATAGCAATACTTTTTAAATGTGGCAAGTTATACTATTTGGTCTATCAATAAAAACACGATTGCATTAAATACACTGACGAAGGAGAATCTCTTTATAAATGACACCCAATCACACGGTTGTTTATGAATTGAATTTACACACAAAAAGAAAAACAAAAAGAAAAAAAAAAGAGAGAAAACACACGGTTGCGTCGAGGTCATGTAGGAATCCAGCATCTTCGTAAGTATAATTATTTGTCGTTATCTGCGGAGTTTACTGGCGATGTATTCGTACAGTTTGTTAAATGAATGAATATGAATTAGATTTTATGCTCGTTTGGTTAATTGAAAAAATGCAACAATTGTTTGTTCATTTATTTACAATCGTGTACGTCTATTTATGCGTTTGTAATATGTATCTAAACTTTATTTATTTGTGTATGTTTGAACTATTATCCTTGCACAAACGAACAGACACGAAACAAAAATGTTTTGCATATTCTAAAAAATTTATGCTTGTTTTCGTTGTTCATTCTTGTTCTTTCGTTTACATTCGTCTAACGTCTTGGTGAATAAAATAAACTAACACAAACAACCTCGTTTTCTGAACAAACAAATGAAAAAAAAAATAATAAATAATAAATTGTCTGTTTAATTGTGCATGTCCATTTGTATATCCGATTCAACTTAAACAACGAACATGATCAATGTCTTGTCTCGTCTGTGTTCATTTAAAGCCCTACTCTTAAATGAGTCATGTTTGGAGTGGGTAAATGTTAAACAAGTTAACTCATTTAACTATATAAGCTTTTTAACAAAGTCATGTCTGTAACAAAACTAATTAGCTTCAAAATTGGGCACCGCTGGCGCTTCTTGCAGACTGCTAATATCTTACAATTTGGGTTCTGTCATCACCCCCACCACGGTTCCTGCCATAAGGATTGTTTTCACTAAATCCATTTCGGCTTCTTCCTTCTGGTTTACGTGACTTTTGCCTGAACTTAGATGCATTGCTGTCGATATTAAGTGCTACCTTTGGAGGGTTTGAAAAGCAAAATGATGCTGCAACCGCCTGTCAATAATACAAAACAAATTTAATCATCTACAGCCATACATATATTTACACACACAAGGTAATGTATCTCGTATCAGTTTTCATATCGTACCTGCATATCCAGTCGATGAACGTTAAAGATTTCCTTCATGGAGTGTGAGTTATAAGATAGTAAGTAGGATCTATATGCATCTTTAGCAGATTTGTTCAAGTAGAAATTGGTGGAAACCAGTTTTTCCTGCATCCACAGCACAACGTACAATCAAACAAAACTATATCCGTAACTTCTAGAAAGTAGTTTCGCAACATGCTAAAGCAAAGACGTACCAAGTGAGACTGCACATTGGCTATCTTCTTCTCATCAAACTCGTACTCCTTCACTGGTACTTTTGCTTGCTAAGATAGAACAATTATAAAATCATCAGTGAGTCAAAATAATAAACTGTAACAATTTTAATGTTAGAATTACTGGTTCATCTTTCACTAGATTTCACCAAAAGATAAATATGAAGTTATACTTAGATTCTTAGTTTCCTACACACCTTGAGGTAGCTAAGAAATAGCAACTCTTCGGGTATAAGGAAAAGCAATGCATTCCCTTTTGCACCTTCTCCACGAGCAGTTCGACCCACTCTATGAATGTATTCCTGAAATTAAATGAAATTATGTTTAGACAAAATACTAAACCAAACAATATAAAATAGAACACATTCATAGATATATTGATTTACTAAAGAAAAAGCTGTACACCTTAGGCTCATCTGGAGGATCATACTGCACAATCCAATCCTATAAGAAAAAGAAAAAAACAATAAAAAAATAATAATGTTTATGCATATTGATTAGCAAATACTATCTAAAAAAAGTTAACATTGTTGTGCATCCCACATACCACAGCCGGGATATCGAGACCACGAGCAGCAACATCAGTACACAACAAGATTCCTTTCTCTGCTTTGCAGAAATCAAAGAAAGTGGATGTTCGTTTATTCTGCTTTTGCTTGCCGTGAATATCAAAACACTCCACATGAATATACGTAAGAAGCTCCGAGTGAAATTTAACAGAATTGCATGAAGAAAAGAAGACCATCACTTTCTTTGACAAATTCCTTTTCAAGAAAGAGTAGAGAAGTAAAAATCTTTTTGCACTTGGCACCACACAGTAGCCTTGTTGCAAACCTTCATTAGTGACCTATAACATTATATAATAAGTATAACCATTAGACAATATTAACGCAATAAGATAAAACTTTTAACTTGCAGATAGTAGCTTGTTTACCCTGGACCTCCCCATATCTACATCAATATAGACTGGAGTGTTCTGAAATGATAAACGTGCAAGATCCTCAACCTGGAAAGCAATACAGTAGATATATCGTTATAAAAATAATTGCAAAATCAACTAACTACAATCAGAACAGAATTTGACTTGATAATCGTACCTTTTTTGTCTGAGTGGCAGAAAAAAGAGCGGTTTGCCTTGTCTGCGCATTACAGGGTAAGTCAGTTTAGTTCAGAAATATGCAATGAACCCATCTAATGATAACTGTAACAAATGGAGTCACTATAAAAATATTAACCAATTATTATAAAAAACCCTAATGATCTAATTAGATAATTAGGTGAAATAATACACTATAACGAAGATCTAACTGCATTATTTGCATCAATATCCAGGAACTGGAAATTTCTTCTATGGTAAATATGTATTGCCATCTAGAAAGAACCATACCTTAGGTAATATTCTAATTATCTGCTTCATTTCTTCTTCAAAATTTGCTTCCAAAATTCTGTCAGCTTAAGTCGATCACAAAGCACTGCATAATCCAAAACTTAAATTAGAAAATATGAAACGAACAGCCCAACTTCTTGATCAGTCATTTCCTTTGACAGATAAGAGATATGATCATATATTTGGAGAAGTAACAAAAACAGAAGTGCTCAAACTAGAAATAGTTGTATGGAAGTTAAAATGATGTATGTTTTTGGTAGAAAAAACAGATGTATCGCACACTGGCATCAATTTGGATTTTAACAAAAAGTGTTCCTTAATCATATTGCATGTGTTTTAAATGGATCCACCTCGCTTTAATGAGAAATGAGACTAGGGTTTATGGTAAATTGAGTCTTAATACAGCACAATTATATACATATACAAAAGCCTTTTAATGCTCTAGTATTTACTAATTAAAGATTGTTTATCAAACTTCTCCTAATTACGAGTTGGCTATGTATTATAGCAATCACAAAATCACCTAGAGTCTAATGAACCAGTAGTTTGGCATACGATTTAGGTGTTACTGATATATCTCATTGGTCATATAAATTTTCTAAAGATAACTTTCTTACATTCGTATGCATGAGAATGAGTTAAATTCCCTCAATTTTAACATAGATATGAAATGAAAACTGTACCTTAAGGTTCTTATAGATAAACCCTTTTGTGTTCTGGAGATGATCAAGAAGTCTTCCAGGAGTAGCCACTAATATATTAACCCCTTCACGATACGCTCAGCTTCAGTTTCGTGCAGCGCCACCAATAACCAGCCCAAGAGTCTGTGGTGATACTTTAGAAGGGTCTTTGCCACTGCATGAGTCTGTACAATCCAAATCACACATATTTTAAGAACAGCTTCTAAACCGTACTTCTAATAACAAATCTTTTCCAAGGCTTAATTTCAGTATTGCTACCATCAAGAAACAATGATGCTACTTTTAACTAATACATTAAAGCTATACTAACACATTGACGCTCTAAAAGCTTTTTCATAATTCCAAAAGTGTAGTTATCTAGTATATACAAGAATCATTATCTCTTCATGTTCCATACAACGTTAGTGATATGTTGGAAGTGGCCTCAATGCATGCTAATAGAATATCAAAAACTGCTAAAGCAAGAAAGCACAATATGATTCCGTATTTACTCATGAATAACAGAGCATGTATGTACCTGTATCGCAAGCTCCCTTGTTGGGCAAATGACAACAACACCAGTTCCATTTCGAGGAGCAAAGTGAAGTTGATATAACAGCTCAACTGCTGGAACAAGAAAAGCTAAAGTTTTTCCGGAACCTGTTCTTGCAGCTCCAAGAACATCTTTTCCTTCAAAGAGGAGAATTCCTCTCGCTTGGATCTGTAATAGTTATATCAAAGTTAAAACAATAGTTATAGTCTCAATTACATGGGCGGGCAGTCGTAATAACAAACAAAATCTCAATATGTTTTGCACAATTTAGGGTATATGTGAAAATATCAAATCTACATACATTTTTTTTATAAAGACATCGGTATACACATTAAATAGTACATTTGTTACTTAACGAAATTATAAAGAATTTTAATCGGGTGAAACTGAAACATGGTAAGATTTACCTGAGTCATATACTGAAAACCCATATCCAATATAGCTTTCTTGGTTGGTTCCGATAGTGGCAAAGCAGTAAAAGGATCACTACTCATAATTCCAGATTCACCACCACTCTTCTTCACCTTCTTCGGTTTTTTCTCCTTTTCTTCCTCTTCCTCCGTTTTCAAATCCTTGTCACCTTCTTCCTCTTCTTCTTTGTTTTCATCATTCTCGATGTTATCTTCTTCGGTCGTCTTGTTCTTCCTCTTCTTATCTATGACCGCTACTTCCATCTCCTTTGCATCTCCCTCCTCCTTCTCACTGTCGCTAATAGAGTCTGCTACTACATGCTCTTCCTCTGAAGTCTTATTCTTGTTCTTGTACCTCTTTCGTTTCTTCTTACTATTAGAAGCATCCTCGCCATTTTCAATTTTGGTAGTGGGGTTTTTCTCTAGAAACGCCATAGCTGGAAACCACCACTGTCTCTGTTTAATCCCTTTAATTATCTGTTTCATTGAACCAACAATACAATATTATGAGATAGCGGCCCAGGTTTAATCATCAAATTTATGGTTACAGATACCCTTGTTCTGGGTAGAAGCTTAGAATGCCCAAATCATATAAAAGTACTAGAATTACTTTTAGGCATTTATACAATATGAACAGTTGAACTACTAGATATATAATTGTTTAGAATGTGTCCTATACATATTAGTCTGACAATAACATGCATCCTTGATGACAAATAAGCGAAATTAGATACAGAAACAGATCACTGAAAGCAAGTTAATCAGGTGCCAAACCAAACTAGTTGAGAAAACATAAGAAAAATCGTTAAATTTTTTATAATATTTATTATAGAATCGAAGACCTTGAACCATCTATATAGTCTGTCAGAATAGAAAGCGTGGAGCCTATTTTCACAAAGATACATTTATAATATTACAGAAACAATGTGTGTAGGGAGATTTGAACTATGGCCACCAAAAGATAATCAGCCTTTAGGATAAGCCAATACCACAAAGATAAAGGAGTAGTTGGATATAATACTCGAATGTAGAAGTATCTATGTATTCTATCTTAAAGCAACTAATTATTATGCGAGTCAAATTATCAGTTTAAACACACATCCGAACATCCCTAAAATGCACGATGTTTTGTATCCAATATCCTTATCTGCATAAGTGTTATGAGCATATGTTTCTTGGGTCCTCAACTCGTCATCATGAATTTTCTAAGTCAACTCTTTAAACACTGAAGAAAGTTTAAAAATAAAACATGACCCTGATCTCCTTAATACAATTTTAAACCTACGAAATGATAGTTATCAACACACTCGACATGTCTTAGACACCAAAACTTTGATTTGTAACCTAACATAAACCTAATTCAAACGCATATATTACTTTATTACACATCCAAATGTGAAATGCATATGAAAACTTAATATGAATAAATATCCATAAAATAGAAATGTAACAGATAGTAGTGACTTTATCAACAACTTAGTATTTACTTCAAGAGATAAATATAGGCACGCACCGTGGTATAAAGGATAATGGCGAAGAAGAAGAAAAAGGCGTCGTTTGACGGCGGTTTTGCAGTGCCAGTGGCATAGAGGTTAAGGCGCTAATTGTATTATTGGGCTTATTGGGTTTTCATTTCTTTCTTTCTTGGGCTTTTATTTGGCTTATTGGACAAGTGTTTTATTTTGTCTAAGTTTTAATATCGTTATCTTTATTATATATTTTTAGTAGAATAGCTAAACGAACACAAAAAACTCTACTCCTTGGTAAAATATATGTTCGTATTTGTTTTCAATGTCTATTTTTTCGACTTTGACCGTAATTATTTTTTTCGTGTTATATGATATTTGATGAAAATCTGCAATGAAAATATATTTGAAACGAATCAGATTTATATATTTTCGTGGGTTATTATATAACGAAAAAAATCACGGTCAAAATATGAAGAAGACTTTAAAAGTCAAAAGCGGACTTATCTTTGGGACGGAGGTAGTATAATGTTATGTGGGTGTGTTTGGCAACAAGCGTTGGGCGTTTAGGAGGCGACAATGTTAGCATTATAGATGAAAAGCTTGTTTGCAACACCTCAACAAGCGTTAGAATATTGCCTTACGCTCCAATCTAAATGCTTCTTGATTAAGCGTTTCGCGATTCTTTCGGCGTTTAGTTTATGAAATTACATATATACCTCATTTGTTTAATCATTTATTTTATTTTAATATGTATATGACCTTTTCGTAATTTTGATTTATAATTACTGCTACAACTCGTTACCAAACACATTTTTTAAACAAATAACTACGAACTGCTAACTGCTAACTACGCTAACTGCATCTCACTTCTGCTAACTACCAACTGCCATCTGCTAACTGCTTGCTTACTACTTCTTGCTTATATGCTAAAAATTGGGTTAATAGACAAATAAGTTCTAAAGTTTGAGAAAATGTTCGACTAAGTTACTATAGTTTAAAACGTTTCAAACAAGTTACTCAACCTTTGCCACCCATTACATAAATGTCGGATTATATTCTCGTTCACTAATGTCTAATTCGGATTATATTCCTTTATAGACGATGACATTCATGCCATCAATCGGGGGATAGTGGGTTTGTTGTGATAAGAGGCGGGTGGACTATCTTTCAACTCTATGCAAGCGGATAAAACAAATAAAACAGATAAAAATGTATGAAAACGCAAGAAAATGTACAATATATAGAAAAAACACATAAAGGCATAGAAAAACGCACAAAAAATATAAAAACATGCAAAACGTAAGAAAACGCATAAAAACGTAAAAAAGGCGTACAACAACGTATACAAACGTATAAAAACGTACAAAATATATAAAAACACAAAAATGTATACAACCGTATAAAAATGCACAAAAACATATAAAACGTACAAAACGTATAAAAACGTACTAAATGTACAAAAACGTATAAAAACGACAAAAACGTACAAAATTGTATAAAACGGATAAATAGCAGATGAAAGCGTATAAACCTAAAAATTTTAAATCGCACTAAACGTCCGTTGGCCAAAAGGATAGACACTGCAAGATTACGCAACAAAAGGGACCAAACATGCTAATTTTCTTTGTTTATAATAGTATTTTCGTTAGTTGGTTATATATAATGAATCACTTCATTTAGTACATCTACGGATTTTACCTATTTTATTTTGTATCACAGTTATTACAAAGCCGACTTAAAAAAAAAAAAAAAAAAAAAAAAAAAAAAAAAAAAAAAAGGTGAACTTGAGTAACTTAGATGATGAGTTTGAAGCTTTAGTAATTTAGGCAAACTTTTTCCAACTTTAGTAACTTCTTTGAGGTGGAATATGTTTGGTGGGATCTGAGCTATCAACCGGTTGTCACCTTGGGAGTAACCTAGTGTAACATTTTGAAACTTTAGTAACCCATTTGTTAAATCCGTGAACTTGAGTAACTTGTTTTTAACATTTTAAACTATAGTAACTTAGGCGAACATTTTCTCAAACTTTAGTAACTTCTTTGATTATTAATCCGCTAAAAATTTGTGCTTGTTTTTATGTCCATTTTGTCCGTACATCTACATTTGATCAATGTCTTAATGAACATTCGATCAATGTCTTAATGAATAAACAAAGAGGCGTAGTTACCTTGCGACACTAATAAGCGTTTTCCCTTAATGAGACGGACGGACGTCGCTTTGCACATGATGGCTCGCGTTTTCCGTTTTCTTTTCCCTCTTTTTTGAACATTGGGCAATGGTACAAAATAAAAAATACCCATTTTTGAAAATATAGCCATTTGAAGCAAAAGAATACCAACTTTTTCAATGTGTACCCTTTAAAAATACCCATTAATCTTCTTATTTTACTCGCACTTATACACATCTCAACATTACTTTTCTTTTTAACTTCAAAAAGCGCTATGGATATCAATGAATATGATCTTCACGATCTTTATTCTCAAGCGATGTGGAGCAGTACTCTCAATGTTTTCAATATCATCAACAATTTCAAGCTTTGAATGATCGAAGCCGAGAGTTCAAATCCTATACCTAGGACATACATACTCGATGTAGAAGAGGCGGAAGAGCGGCTAATGGAAGATTATTTTGGAGCGAAGATAGTCCACCTAAATATCTAGAGAGGAATTTTAGGCGAAAGTATTGTATGAGTTCAAAACTTTTAAACAAATAGTTAAAGATATTACCAATTCTGATGTTTACCCTCTTTCGAATACTTCCATTTTATTAGTCCTATCATGAAATACACATCGACCATCGTCAATTGGCATACGACACAACACCGATGAATTTTTAGTACTTGCAGTTGGTGAACTTTGTTCACGTGATTATTCACACAACTTCACTAAATGCATATGTGCTTTATATTTGAAAGAGTTTTCAAGAAAACCCGATTTAAATGTTATCCGACATATATGAATTGCATGAAGAAAAACATGGACTCCGGAATGCTCGAGAGGATTGATTGTATGCGGGAATAGACAAACTTTCAATGAGCTTACACCAACAATTCAAAAGCGTGACCATAAATACCCAACTCTAATCGTGAAGCCGTTGCGTCACAAAATTTTGGGATTTGGCATGTGTATTTTGGTGTTAGGGGCAAATAACGACCTCGATGTTCTATACGGTTCACCGTTATTTGATGACCTTTTGCCGTATAGCTCCGGAAGTTCCTTTTGTGGTAAATGGAAAAACATCGCAAAAGGTTACTATTTGGCGGATGGAATTTATACTAAATGGTCTAAATTTCTTAAAACATCTTTGTAACAACCGGGAACTTTACGATAACTTTTACCATTAAACTTGAGCGTTTTATCTAAATCGCGTGAATTTTAAACATTACGTATACCGTAAGGTTATCCGCGTAACAAAACCACATTTAGGCGTTTTATATCACACTAGACTAATATTTAGTCTACTCGAAACTTTTAAATGATCATTTTATTCAAATTCAATGTTTTCAAGTAACTTGCATTTCTGGCGTTTCAACTACGTTTTTAGCCCTTTAAATTTATAAGCGTACATTAAACTACGTAACAATTCATATTTTCGGTTATTATTTAACCACTTACTTTTGCTAATTATTTTCATTTCGTGAAAATTAACTTTTGTGAGTGCTGGATAGGTTCACTCGTGCACGTCGTTAAGCGTACATTTAACTAAAGCCGACCCTAGACTATGTTCGGTCTACATATTTTATTCATTTTAACTACCCACATACATATTTTATATGTCACAATTTTACTTTCTATTTTTACGAAACTTTGGATATTTCGTTTCGTGTTTTTATTTTTAACAACGTTTAAACACTCGTGATAAGCAAGTTGACATCTCTTGGTAAAAATGAAGTGTTATGACTCTCGTTTCTCTCCTCTAAAACTTATTCTCCCACCAATTTCCACCATCAAAATTCTTTCGTTTTCTTAGATCTAGCTTCAGTATAGTGCATAATTCAAAATTCTAAACAGATCATTAGATTCCATTTTCATTCTACACATTTTGATATACTTTTCACCAATTTTCACCGTGTAATTGAATTTAGAAATTTTGGCTCTGTAAGAGATTGGTTATCATAAACACAAGAAATATGTATATGGATCAAATATAAGATGAGTTAAGAGAGAAAGTAGAGTGGGAACTTCAGAGAGAAAGTGAAAGTAATATTATGAGCTCAACCCTCACTTGGGAGGTATAGGGTATTTATAGTTTTACAAAATACGCCTCTACAGGTGTGGATTAGGTATCAGGTGGGTGAAAGAACCGTCCGTCCTCCACGGTGTTACTTAACTAACTACTTACTAATAGCTAAGCGTCTAAGACTACGAACTTTCTAATGCTAACAAATACCAGGGGTAATAGGAGTCTTTACTTACTGGTTCTTTAAATCCTAACAATCTCCCCAAGGAGGTCCTCTTTTAAATACATTTTGAATTCTAGCATTTTATTACAAGTTCTTGATCTTCAAGCTCGTGGTCTTTGATTCTTCAAAGTCATAATCTTTGTACTTGATGATTTTTGAATGTTCCATGATGTTAGGATTTAGTAAATCCATAAGTTAAAAACTCGGTCACCTCAGTATTTGTAAGCGTTAAAGCTCGTAGTCTTAGTCGTTTAGTTATTATCGTAGTTAGTTAAGTAACACCATGGATGACGGACGATCTTTACCATGTATCTTGATCCTGACCCGTAGGTAGCGTATATTGTAAAACTATAAATACCTTATGTTAATACAAATAAGCCATAAAAGCGATTATTTATATTTTACGATCTTCAATGTTTTGTCGATATAAGCGTAAAATCATTTTAACGAAACAAATAAATTACGTAAATGGTTTGAGCTAATAGTTTCTTAACACACTTACATTTTCATATAAAACACTAAACAAGTAATATTGTTTACATCTTATAGAAATGCATATGTAGCGCCAAAAGCGATTCGTTATAGATGAAGCGGTTTTAAAATTTGTTTTCCGATTAAGATTAAACAATCACTTGAGGACAAGTAACAATCAACCTTCCGGATGTCGTATTCCTAGGCGAGAGATGAATTGAATTTTATGTTTTTGTTTGTTCGTTTTAAGCGATGCTTGATTATCGATTTGGTTTTGTTTGGTTTTGTAGGCTAATTTTAAAACTTTTATACTAATTAATAAAGCAACTATTTTAAGAGATAAAATTAAACTAATAGCAAATAATAGATAACGACTAACGATATATGATAAAAGCTATGCTTGTCAAGTGTGGTGAAAAGTTCATTAAGTGTGGATTTTTCCTTAAATGCACTTATGTAATTAATAATTGAAACAAATTATTTCCTCATGACGTTGGCTTATATTGAAAACAATTATTTTCGAGGTAAAATTAGTAGACTTTAAATAATTAATTATCCCAACGGCTTTTGCCCGTTAAAATAACCAACTAATCAAATCATCGATTAATCCGGAAATTATTAATTAACAACCTTTAATTATCCGTTTAGAAAGTAGATTTTTCACAACGTTGGTTTATATTGAAAATCCTACTTTTTATCTAGATAAAATCTACTTGGTTAAATAGCTAAAATCCTTAACGGCTTTTGCCGTTAAAGTTTCTAAAATCAAACCAAGTAAACCAAAGGCTACCAATTAATAATCTCTAATATTCCACACTAAATTTCACGATTCACCAATCACTTAATGCGTAATAAAATCTACTCACTAATAGTCATAACTAAACCAACAAGATAATAATAATAAGCTCAACAAACATCATTATTCTACAAGCTAAAGAGAAAGTAAGGAAAATAGACCCGTCTACAATCGGAGGCGAATAAACCAGCGATTTATATAAACTTATCAAACCCAAAGTTCTTCTTTAAAAGCTTTAATAAAACCAAATATTTAATAAAGTTTGTGACTTTATTAACTAATTTAACTATTAAGACTAAAAAGCTTTAAACTTTAGTTAATAAGTGAAACATATAAAGGCTTAAGCCCCTCCCTTGGGATGAAAATGATGAGAAACCAAGCGAAGATCACAACTTTATCGAAGGTTAGAGAATAAGCGATATTATGGATCAAATAAGCTATGGAAAAGCATTGATCTAAAAAGTACTAAACTTAAAACAAAATAAGCAAAGAAAAAGCTTAAAGATTAGATCCAATATCCACCCAAAACTAAGTGGTTCAATCCAGAAGATTAAGCGTGAGTTGGGTATATTTAGACTAGATCTAAATAAATAAAATTAAAGATAATTTAAAAGATTAAAACTTTTTTTTTTTATTTTTTTTTTTTTTTATAAAGAAGTTGTAAAATAAATCAAGTAAATAAAGAGTTTTGAAAAGAAAATAAAAATAAAAGTCTTATTGAATAAAATTATATGAAAAACTAAAAAAGCTAGTCTAACAAACCACAAAAAGTTTAATAAAGTCTACATGACTTTATTTAGATAAGAAGAAAAGAAAAGAAAGAAAGAGATGAAGAAATAAAGACTTAAGAACTCCATAAACATCATTATCATTAATAAACAAAAAATATTTGATACAATAAGTTCTTAAAAATAAGCTAAAAGCTTAAGCAATAAGCTAAAGAAATAAGCTATTAAAACTACTACAAAACTAAATAAAGAAGTGTGTGTAAAATTAATGTGTGAATGATGCCCTCTTGGCCTCGGATCATGTGTATATTTATAGCACATCAAGGTTCTCGATCCTTCCGAGGTGAAATTCCTCATACACCAAATATCATGCCACGTGGCCTTTGTTGATAGGCTGGAGATTTAGTAGTGCGCTTGAGAGTGGGAATGGCTGTAGTATCTTCACGTGCAATAGGGATTTAATTTAGGCAGTGTAGCTCACTGCTTGGACAAATGCTGATGGAAAATATTTTCACTTCATTTAATTCTACCCTTCAATTTCAATTCACTTTTACTTTTCAAAATATATCAACTCTCAACTGCTACAGGGCCACAGATCTTTGGGCTAAACTTGCAAAGTGCTGCGTCTGGGCTTGAATTGGATTTTGTTCTTGGGCCTCGTCAACTGGGCTTGCTGGGCTGCAGACTTGTAAAAAAATAAATATTGTCACAAGTGGGATTGGAAGCCTTGACTTTACTTAGCAAACATGTACTCCCAACCACAGACCAAGAGCTCTTTTGTGTCAAGTCTTTTGCATTAATTCTTTTTAACCTCTTTTCCTCGATCCAATTTTAGTAATTATCTTTAAAATAATCTCCGCTAACGCCCATTTGATCTTTCAATTTTTCTTCTCTTCATCGATGCTCCAAACAAAATAACCATTTGACTCTATTTTCGTGATCTTCCAATGATGTGCTCGGGTAATTTTATGACTTCGTTTGAACCTCGAAAAATATGAAAATGTCGTTGAAACTCATCCGAAAATCGCGTTTTCTTTGTTTCAAACCCTCAGACTGCAAGACATAATAACACATATACAACATTTTTGCAATATAATTTGACATATTTCATGGTTATTAGTCCGATTTAGCATATTTTTAGATATAAAATGACGTGTGTTTTAGCACTCATCAATATGTATAACAACTAGTGTTTACATATTATGGAAATGTGCATATATACTTTGTATTTATTGTAATGGGTAAAAATCTAAGTCCATGACCCATTGACTAGGTACAATGAATGTTGTTGGTTAAAGCCCAAGGTCCATGACCAATACCCATGGAGCTTGATCCATAACCTATGACCCATTGCATGACATCATGCATGAAGTCATGTTGGGTATTATCCATGATCCATGACCTAAGACCCAATGTCTAGATACATTGCATCTTGTTGGGTATCCATAATTCCTTGCTCGAGTCCATGAGTTACGAGCTTCGTCATCATCAAGACTTTTTTTTTCAAAATTCCCTTTGGGTTTTAAGGTAAGGGGGAAAACCTTTTTCCCCCCCTTTTTTTTAAATTTTTAAAAAAATTTTTTTTTAAACCCCTTTTTTAAAAATTTTCAATTTTAAAAATTAACCCAAGGGGGAAACCCGGGGTTTAAAATTTTAAAAACCAAAATTTTTTTTTTTTTTTCCCCAAAAATTTTAAAGTTTTTTTTCAATTTTTTTTGGTTTTTTTTTTTTTAAAATTTTTTCCTTTTTTTTTTTTTTTGGGGGGGGGGTTTTTTAAAATTTTTTTAAAAAAAATTTTTTTTAACCTTCCCTTTTTTAAAAAAAAAATTTTTTTTTTTTTTTTTTTTTTAAAACCCAGGAAAAAAATTTTTTAAAATTTTTAAAAAAAAATTTCCCAAAAAAAAAAGGAAGGGGAAAAAAAAAATTTCCTTAAATTTTAAAAAAGGAAAAAAAATTTTTAAATTTTTTTTTTTTTTTTTAAAAATAAAAATTTTAAAAAAAAATTTAAATTTAAAAAAGGGGGGGTTTTTTTTTAAAAAAAATTAAAAAAAAAAAATTTTTTTAATTTTAAAAATTTTTTGGCCAAAATTTTTTAAAATTTTTGGGGTTTTTTAAAATTTTTTTTTAAAATTAAAAAAAAAACCCCAAAAATTTTTTTTTAAAAGGGGAGGAAAATTAAAAAGGGGTTTTTTTTTTTAAAAAAGGGGGGGATTTTTTTTTTTTTTAAAAATTTAAAAAATTTTTTTTTTAAAAAAATTTTTTTGGGGAAAAATTAAATTTTGAAAAAAAAATTAAAAAGGTTTAATTAAAAATTTTAATTTTTTTAAAAAAAAATTAAATTTTTTTTAAAAAATTTTTTAAAACAAAATTTTTAAAAAGCCGGAAAAAATTTTTTTTTAAAAAAAAAATTTAAAAATTTTTTGGGTAAAATTTGGGAAAAAAATTTTTTTTTTTTTTTTAAAAACCCTTTAAAATTTTTTTTTTTGGGGTTTTTTTTCCAATATTCTTGTGGTTTAAATTGATCTATTTCAGTCTCCCTGTCACATATAAGAGCCAATGCAACAGATTGGACCCGACCATGACTGGCAACCAGGCAATTTTCTCCATAATAATGAGAAATGTTGAACAATTAAATAATCAAGTGCACGGCGTGCAAGATAAGCATGGACTAAGTTAAAGTCAATGTCTCTTGGTGATTGCAAGGCTTCTTTAATTGAGGATTCGGTTATTTCATTAAACACAACTCGGCGACATTAATGTTTTCAGGCAAAGCGTTTTGTTGTTGCAACATCTCAATGATGTGCAAGCGATAGCCTCACCTTCACGATCAGGATCTGATGCTAATATAAGATTTTGGGTGCTGAAAACAAAATGAAACAAGATGAGAAGCAATACAAAGACAAATGGCAACAAATATAATCTTGATAGAAAATGAATAGCAGCTAGATGATCATCCAATCTCCCCATATCTAGTCAGATAGGCTCATCGATTGTGTATTCCACAAGTCTTATGGTTATAAGGGAGTGATTAAATGTTTAATGAATCCAATTTTTGCGATCTCAAACTATGATTACCACTTATGATTTTTTTTTAGGTAAAACTACTTAGCATTCAAAATTTTAAAGTAAGGTATAATATATGTTTTTTTATAGAACTAATTATTGAGATCAATATCAAACTAACCTATAAGAAACTAATCATCTGAACTTATTTCTTCAAGTCGTAATAACCACATTTGAAAAGTGCATCCAACCACTTCCTAACAATTATGTGCCAAGTTACTGTTAAAACTTCTACTAGCTTTGACAAGTTTAAGTAGTCCTTGACACATAAACTAGAAGTGGCGCTATGAGGGTGTTAAGTGGGTTGAGAAACAAGGCAAAAGTCAAACCGGGTAACTTTATATATTATTTCACTAAAAATCTATTTATTTAACAATGTAGCGGATATAAAGCATTGTAAATTCACATTATGTGGCTTTCAACCAATTTGACTTAAATCGACCTATTCGTAACTTGAATCAACCCATTCATAAAATCATAAATAAATAAGTTTAGATCGATAACTCTAATGTAACCAAACATTAAGTTTCAAGACTTGTAAGAGGATAAAGTATCATACTCGTTTAACGCAACCTTGATGCTCTTAAGATGAGTCCAGGCAGCAGAAGGAACCTCCCAAACCATACTGAAATCATCATCCGTCGCACCGATCCTGACCTTGCAGCCAAATCCTCACATGACCGTAACTAGGAAGGACTTCAAACATGTCCCCAAGATACCCCTGAATCACTTTTGCTTTTGTGACAGACTCCACCACAACAACAGATTTACCAGAGGGAGGGTATAATGGTTTTATTGTCCTGTTTTTGACAATTGTGGGGGGTTTTGACTTTGAAGGTAAGTCACTGACATCTACAATTTGCACAGCCTCATTGGACTCTGTAGAAGATTTGGCCTGTGTTTTGGGTTTTCTCTTCGAGGTTTTTGTTGCCCTTTGGATTGTTCCTCTTCCAAACTTACTTCAACAAGGGGCTTTCCATTCAGAGAAACCTGGAAAAGTTGCAATTCAATTAACATATTATTTATAATAACGGATACAGCCAGAAATAGCCAATTTTAACCTATTTTATATGAGCGAATTCGATTCGAGTTATGTTCTTTAGCGAGTCATACAGGTAAGATTAAAAAATATAACCATGACATGTGGCCAGAGGTAAAAGTGTATTTTAGTACATAAAAGAATTTGAAAATACAAACTTGGTACACAATTATTAATTAAAAAATAGATTTGTGCGAAAAGAGTCAACCCGATCTGACCCATTACCAACTTGCTCGACCGCCCATTTCTTCTACATACAATACTGCTCACAAGTAAGTTGCTTTTCACTAACCTCTGAAGCAGGAGTCCCACGTCCTTCTTGGAGGCTTGGTCTTCTTTGATGAAGAAACTTTTTAGAACTTGTCTGTGTAGTTAGTTCCTCGGGCGATAGTAGACTCCTCTTGGCTTTTTACTTTTCGGTTGTGATTTCCTTTTGCTTTAGCCTTAGGCAGTTGACCTTCGTTGTTAATAAGAGCTGGGACTACAACATCAGCCTCTTTCTTGCCATCTTCGAGAAGTGGATCCTTTAATGCAGATGCAGTATCTTTCTTAGCAGCATTAGTTACTAACAAAGACTTTTTGTGAGTTAAACTCTTTGATTGTTTCCAATGTTTATTAAAAGCAAGAAAGGATGTGCTTTTCTTCCTTCCTTCTTTATCACCCGCGACAATGTTGGGTAATACTGCTTTTGAAGCCTGAGAAAAATATCTCATGAGGAATAGCATTTCTATAGGGAGCAAATAATCCAAAGCCGCCATTAATTAGAGCACAATTGATTGTATTCATTGGTTCTGAGCGATTTCTTAATAGTGGTTGAAAAGAGAATGCAGAATAAGACCGGTTACTGATGGGTTTGATTGAGAATACACTTTTCGAGGCTTAAGGCGTGGAGCTACAGCACGTCCTCCATTCAAGATGCAAGATACTGTGACCCTTCTGAAATCAAGTTCAAAAAGTCTCTCACATGTATGACCACTTCCTGATAAACTATGCAATGCCCTGCTCTGAACATAAAAATAAGTATGAAGATAAGGTCAAATGAATGGAAACAGCTCATCTTGTAGTTTGGGGATTTCGATGTACGTCGGAATGCGCTTATGTAATATTGAAAACAGAACCAAATATACAGTTGTAAAGTTATAATTAACGAACCATGGAAAGTAGTATGCTGATGTTCTTTATGTTGTTTGTAATTGACAGCATTGGATAGTTAGATGTTCAAGTTGATAACAAATTGTGCTAAATTGATAATTTAAATTAAAATGGCATTAATGCGAAAATTTGGGATGCTTATCTCAATTAATTTTACAAGAATGGTAGGGAAAGTCAGTTTTTATGGAGGTATGAACTCATCATTTGACCCTGATTATCATAACAAGATTTTATTATCAATCATCAAAGGAACAATATTGAAGTTTCAGCACGTCTCAGGTGCTCTTTAACTTATCAGCACATAGGTGCACTAACTAGTACAAATGACTAACGAAGGCTCAAATCAAATAAGATTCATAAAACACCTTTTAGGATATAAACACTGACTTGTCATGAACTAATAGATAACCAGCTGTTTTAAATCTGTCGTATACATATTAGTCTAACAATAACACACTAGATGACAAATAAACCAATTATCATATACGATAATAGAGCAATGAAAAGCTACTACTGACTCGAGTGCCAAAACAAACTAGTTGAAGATCAATATATATTACCAAAAATCATCTCTATGTTCATAAAAAACATAAACTTTCTGTGTCATCGCACTATTAAGTTGTTTACTATCAGTTTTCTCATTCTTCTTTTAAAGTATGAAAGATCATGAAACATCTTCAGTCTGTCACAAAATAAAAAATTAGAGCCTGTTCTTACTGAAGATACATATAGGGGCTTTGATCTATGGCATCCAAAAAAAGATTACTACCTACGGGATGAGCCAATAAAGTAAGGGGTGGTTCGATGTCCGTTATTAAGGGATCATTTTAAAACATAGCAGCTAGGTATTTGATTCTTATTAACAATCAGTTTGACACACATGAAAACGTCCCTGGACATGCTTGACAGTGTCCAAAACCTTGTATCTTTATATGTTTATTGGGTCCTCATGAAATTTTTTCAAGTTTAATTCTAAAAACGTAAAAGGTAAATAACAGCAAAGCGGAAAAAAAAAAAAAGGGCAAACTTCACCATGATTGTTGTGGAAAAGGTTTCAGACTAGCCTTTTTGCAGCTCTAAAATGAGCGTTGTTAATCCATTCAGCATGTCTTAAGATACCATAATTTATCTTAATATCCTAACAAAGACGTAGTGCAGAAATACATATGTTTCTTTATTACAAAACTCAAAATGCAAAACGCAAATAAAACAAGCATAAGGCAAAAGAAAAAGAGACTCACCATTGATGCCGAACAATGTCGAATGATGCGAAACCAAATTATCCACAGTCCGATATCTGTAGAAAAACACAATCATACAATTTTTTATACTATTGGATTTATCAAGTTCTAATACATAAAGTGATAAAAACTTGTCCTTTTAAGTAAATATATGTTGTCTCACTTTAATGAAAATGCATAACGCACAAGTATTTAATCAAGATGAATTCATTCATTAAGTTATACATTACGTTACATTAACAAAAAAATATTGTTTACGTTCGTGTTCCTTCATTTAATTAAACAAACATAATTAAACAAACATAGAATCTTGTTTACGTAAATAAACAAACTTTCTTCCGAACAGTTGACTGAACATTTTAGCAGCCAAAGTTATTTACGCATACAAAAGAGCACAAATATCATAATTGACCCAAAAAAATTATGTTAGTTAACTTGAGAGGAGTGAATTAATTATTATGTGTATAAAATAGAAATGTAACAATTATTAATAGATAAAGATAGAACACACCGAACCGTGTAAGTTACCGGTTGAATAACGGATAATGGCGGTATGAATGAAAGGAAGAAGAAAACGGCGTCGTTTGACGGCGGCTTTGCAGTGTGGTGGTAAGTGCCAGTAGCAGAGGAGTTTGGGTAAGTCTGCGAATGTGACAGAGAGCAATTATTGGGCTTTTATGGGCTCTACTGTTTTCTGTTTTCATTTCTTTTCTTTTTTCTTCTTGGAACTGGACTTATTATTTTGACCCGAACTGGTTGTTGTTTGTGTCGGTTAATTAGGATCGTAAATTTCATTAAGCATCTATTGCCTGGTAAAATGTTTGACAGTGTCTGTTTTACCTTTATCATTACTATTTATAATGCATGTATATCGATCCTTAAACTTTTTTTTATTTTATTTTTTTATCCTTAAACTTTTTATTTTTAAACTTCATACAAAACAAGTTTACATAGCAATACTTTTTAAATGTGGCAAGTTATACTATTTGGTCTATCAATAAAAAACACGATTGCATTAAATACACTGACGAAGGAGAATCTCTTTATAAATGACACCCAATCACACGGTTGTTTATGAATTGAATTTACACACAAAAAAGAAAGAAACAAAAAAGAGAAGAAAAAAAAAAGGAGAGAAAACACACGGTTGCGTCAAGGGTCACACCAGAACCACATCTTCGTAAGTATAATTATTTGTCATTATACACCGGAGTTTTACGCGTGTATTCGTCTAGTTTGTTAAATGAATGAATATGAATTAGATTTTATGCTCGTTTGGTTAATTGAAAAAATGCAACAATTGTTTGTTCATTTATTTACAATCGTGTACGTCTATTTATGCGTTTGTAATATGTATCTAAACTTTATTTATTTGTGTATGTTTGAACTATTATCCTTGCACAAACGAACAGACACGAAACAAAAATGTTTTGCATATTCTAAAAAATTTATGCTTGTTTTCGTTGTTCATTCTTGTTCTTTCGTTTACATTCGTCTAACGTCTTGGTGAATAAAAATAAACTAACACAAACAACCTCGTTTTCTGAACAAACAAATATGAAAAAAAAAATAATAAATAATAAATTGTCTGTTTAATTGTGCATGTCCATTTGTATATCCGATTCAACAAACAACGAACATGATCAATGTCTTGTCTCGTCTGTGTTCATTTAAAGCCCTACTCTTAAATGAGTCATGTTTGGAGTGGGTAAATGTTAAACAAGTTAACTCATTTAACTATATAAGCTTTTAACAAAGTCATGTCTGTAACAAAACTAATTAGCTTCAAAATTGGGCACGCTGGCGCTTCTTGCAGACTGCTAATATCTTACAATTTGGGTTCTGTCATCACCCCACCACGGTTCCTGCCATAAGGATTGTTTTCACTAAATCCATTTGACTTCTTCCTTCTGGTTTACGTGACTTTTGCCTGAACTTAGATGCATTGCTGTCGATATTAAGTGCTACCTTTGGAGGGTTTGAAAAGCAAAATGATGCTGCAACCGCCTGTCAATAATACAAAACAAATTTAATCATCTACAGCCATACATATATTTACACACACAAGGTAATGTATCTCGTATCAGTTTTCATATCGTACCTGCATATCCAGTCGATGAACGTTAAAGATTTCCTTCATGGAGTGTGAGTTATAAGATAGCAAGTAGGATCTATATGCATCTTTAGCAGATTTGTTCAAGTAGAAATTGGTGGAAACCAGTTTTTCCTGCATCCACAGCACAACGTGCAATCAAACAAAACTATATCCGTAACTTCTAGAAAGTAGTTTCGCAACATGCTAAAGCAAAGACGTACCAAGTGAGACTGCACATTGGCTATCTTCTTCTCATCAAACTCGTACTCCTTCACTGGTACTTTTGCTTGCTAAGATAGAACAATTATAAAATCATCAGTGAGTCAAAATAATAAACTGTAACAATTTTTAATGTTAGAATTACTGGTTCATCTTTCACTAGATTTCACCAAAAGATAAATATGAAGTTATACTTAGATTCTTAGTTTCCTACACACCTTGAGGTAGCTAAGAATAGCAACTCTGGGTATAAGGAAAAGCAATGCATTCCTTTTGCACCTTCTCCACGAGCAGTTCGACCCACTCTATGAATGTATTCCTGAAATTAAATGAAATTATGTTTAGACAAAATACTAAACCAAACAATATAAAATAGAACACATTCATAGATATATTGATTTACTAAAGAAAAGCTGTACACCTTAGGCTCATCTGGAGGATCATACTGCACAATCCAATCCTATAAGAAAAAGAAAAAACAATAAAAAATAATAATGTTTATGCATATTGATTAGCAAATACTATCTAAAAAGTTAACATTGTTGTGCATCCCATACCACAGCCGGGATATCGAGACCACGAGCAGCAACATCAGTACACAACAAGATTCCTTTCTCTGCTTTGCAGAAATCAAAAGTGGATGTTCGTTTATTCTGCTTTTGCTTGCCGTGAATATCAAAACACTCCACATGAATATCGAAGAAGCTCCAGTGAAATTTAACAGAATTGCATGAAGAAAAGAAGACCATCACTTTCTTTGACAAATTCCTTTTCAAGAAAGAGTAGAGAAGTAAAATCTTTTGCACTTGGCACCACACACAGTAGCCTTGTTGCAAACCTTCATTAGTGACCTATAACATTATATAATAAGTATAACCATTAGACAATATTAACGCAATAAGATAAAACTTTTAACTTGCAGATAGTAGCTTGTTTACCCTGGACCTCCCCATATCTACATCAATATAGACTGGAGTGTTCTGAAATGATAATGCAAGATCCTCAACCTGGAAAGCAATACAGTAGATATATCGTTATAAAAATAATTGCAAAATCAACTAACTACAATCAGAACAGAATTTGACTTGATAATCGTACCTTTTTTGTCTGAGTGGCAGAAAAAAGAGCGGTTTGCCTTGTCTGCGCATTACAGGGTAAGTCAGTTTAGTTCAGAAATATGCAATGAACCCATCTAATGATAACTGTAACAAATGGAGTCACTATAAAAATATTAACCAATTATTATAAAAAACCCTAATGATCTAATTAGATAATTAGGTGAAATAATACACTATAACGAAGATCTAACTGCATTATTTGCATCAATATCCAGGAACTGGAAATTTCTTCTATGGTAAATATGTATTGCCATCTAGAAAGAACCATACCTTAGGTAATATTCTAATTATCTGCTTCATTTCTTCTTCAAAATTTGCTTCCAAAATTCTGTCAGCTTCGTCGATCACAAAGCACTGCATAATCCAAAACTTAAATTAGAAAATATGAAACGAACAGCCCAACTTCTTCGATCAGTCATTTCCTTTGACAGATAAGAGATATGATCATATATTTGGAGAAGTAACAAAAACAGAAGTGCTCAAACTAGAAATAGTTGTATGGAAGTTAAAATGATGTATGTTTTTGGTAGAAAAAACAGATGTATCGCACACTGGCATCAATTTGGATTTTAACAAAAAGTGTTCCTTAATCATATTGCATGTGTTTTAAATGGATCCACCTCGCTTTAATGAGAAATGAGACTAGGGTTTATGGTAAATTGAGTCTTAATACAGCACAATTATATACATATACAAAGCCTTTTAATGCTCTAGTATTTACTAATTAAAGATTGTTTATCAAACTTCTCCTAATTACGAGTTGGCTATGTATTATAGCAATCACAAAATCACCTAGAGTCTAATGAACCAGTAGTTTGGCATACGATTTAGGTGTTACTGATATATCTCATTGGTCATATAAATTTTTCTAAAGATAACTTTCTTACATTCGTATGCATGAGAATGAGTTAAATTCCCTCAATTTTAACATAGATATGAAATGAAAACTGTACCTTAAGGTTCTTATAGATAAACCCTTTTGTGTTCTGGAGATGATCAAGAAGTCTTCCAGGAGTAGCCACTAATATATTAACCCCTTCACGATCGCTCAGCTTCAGTTTCGTGCAGCGCCACCAATAACCAGCCCAAGAGTCTGTGAGTGATACTTTAGAAGGGTCTTTGCCACTGCATGAGTCTGTACAATCCAAATCACACATATTTTAAGAACAGCTTCTAAACCGTACTTCTAATAACAAATCTTTTCCAAGGCTTAATTTCAGTATTGCTACCATCAAGAAACAATGATGCTACTTTTAACTAATACATTAAAGCTATACTAACACATTGGCGCTCTAAAAGCTTTTCATAATTCCAAAAGTGTAGTTATCTAGTATATACAAGAATCATTATCTCTTCATGTTCCATACAACGTTAGTGATATGTTGGAAGTGGCCTCAATGCATGCTAATAGAATATCAAAACTGCTAAAGCAAGAAAGCACAATATGATTCCGTGTTTACTCATGAATAACAGAGCATGTATGTACCTGTATCATAAGCTCCTTGTTGGGCAAATGACAACAACACCAGTTCCATTTCGAGGAGCAAAGTGAAGTTGATATAACAGCTCAACTGCTGGAACAAGAAAAGCTAAAGTTTTTCGGAACCTGTTCTTGCAGCTCCAAGAACATCTTTCCTTCAAAGAGGAGAATTCCTCTCGCTTGGATCTGTAATAGTTATATCAAAGTTAAAACAATAGTTATAGTCTCAATTACATGGGCCGGGCAGTCGTAATAACAAACAAAATCTCAATATGTTTTGCACAATTTAGGGTATATGTGAAAAATATCAAATCTACATACATTTTTTTTTATAAAGAACGTCGGTATACACATTAAATAGTACATTTGTTACTTAACGAAATTATAAAAGAATTTTAATCGGGTGAAACTGAAACATGGTAAGATTTACCTGAGTCATATACTGAAAACCCATATCCAATATAGCTTTCTTGGTTGGTTCCGATAGTGGCAAAGCAGTAAAAGGATCACTACTCATAATTCCAGATTCACCACCACTCTTCTTCACCTTCTTCGGTTTTTTCTCCTTTTCTTCCTCTTCCTCCGTTTTCAAATCCTTGTCACCTTCTTCCTCTTCTTCTTTGTTTTCATCATTCTCGATGTTATCTTCTTGATCGTCTTGTTCTTCCTCTTCTTATCTATGACCGCTACTTCCATCTCCTTTGCATCTCCTCCTCCTTCTCACTGTCGCTAATAGAGTCTGCTACTACATGCTCTTCCTCTGAAGTCTTATTCTTGTTCTTGTACCTCTTCGTTTCTTCTTACTATTAGAAGCATCCTCGCCATTTTCAATTTTGGTAGTGGGGTTTTCTCTAGAACGCCATAGCTGGAAACCACCACTGTCTCTGTTTAATCCCTTTAATTATCTGTTTCATTGAACCAACAATACAATATTATGAGATAGCGGCCCAGGTTTAATCATCAAATTTATGGTTACAGATACCCTTGTTCTGGGTAGAAGCTTAGAATGCCCAAATCATATAAAAGTACTAGAATTACTTTTAGGCATTTATACAATATGAACAGTTGAATTACTAGATATATAATTGTTTAGAATGTGTCCTATACATATTAGTCTGACAATAACATGCATCCTTGATGACAAATAAGCGAAATTAGATACAGAAACAGATCACTGAAAGCAAGTTAATCAGGTGCCAAACCAAACTAGTTGAGAAAACATAAGAAAAATGCGTTAAATTTTTTATAATATTTATTATAGAATCGAAGACCTTGAACCATCTATATAGTCTGTCAGAATAGAAAACGTGGAGCCTATTTTCACAAAAGATACATTTATAATATTACAGAAACAATGTGTGTAGGGGAGATTTGAACTATGGCCACCAAAAAGATAATCAGCCTTTAGGATAAGCCAATACCACAAAGATAAAGGAGTAGTTGGATATAATACTCGAATGTAGAAGTATCTATGTATTCTATCTTAAAGCAACTAATTATTATGCAGTCAAATTATCAGTTTAAACACACATCCGAACATCCCTAAAATGCACGATGTTTTTGTATCCAATATCCTTATCTGCATAAGTGTTATGAGCATATGTTTCTTGGGTCCTCAACTCGTCATCATGAATTTTCTAAGTCAACTCTTTAAACACTGAAGAAAGTTTAAAAAATAAAACATGACCCTGATCTCCTTAATACGAATTTTAAACCTACGAAATGATAGTTATCAACACACTCGACATGTCTTAGACACCAAAACTTTGATTTGTAACCTAACATAAACCTAATTCAAACGCATATATTACTTTATTACACATCCAAATGTGAAATGCATATGAAAACTTAATATGAATAAATATCCATAAAATAGAAATGTAACAGATAGTAGTGACTTTATCAACAACTTAGTATTTACTTCAAGAGATAAATATAGGCACGCACCGTGGTATAAAGGATAATGGCGAAGAAGAAGAAAAGGCGTCGTTTGACGGCGGTTTTGCAGTGCCAGTGGCATAGAGGTTAAGGCGCTAATTGTATTATTGGGCTTATTGGGTTTCATTTCTTTCTTTCTTGGGCTTTTATTTGGCTTATTGGACAAGTGTTTTATTTTGTCTAAGTTTTAATATCGTTATCTTTATTATATATTTTTAGTAGAATAGCTAAACGAACACACAAAAAAGCTATTCTCCCGTCCCAAAATATATGTTCGTATTTGACTTTTCAATGTCTATTTTTACGACTTTGACCGTAATTATTTTTTTCGTGTTATATGATATTTGATGAAAAATACGATGAAAATATATTTCAAACACGAATCCATTTATATATTTTCGATCGTTATTATATAACACAAAAAAAAATCACGGTCAAAATATGAAAGAAAGACTTTAAAAGTCAAAAGCGGACTTATACTTTGGGACGGAGGTAGTATAATGTTATGTGGGTGTGTTTGTAACAACATTGGAAGCGTTTAGGAAGCGACAGTGAAGATTATAGATGAAAAGCTTGTTTGGCAACACCTCAACAAGCGTTAGAATATTGCCTTACCGCTCCAATCTAAATGCTTCTTGATTAAGCGTTTCACGATTCTTCCGGCGTTTAGTTTGTAAATTACATATATACCCTCATTTGTTTAATCATTTATTTTATTTTAATATGTATATGACCGTTTTCGTAATTTTACAATTTATAATTACTGCTACATGCTTCGTTACAAACACATTTTTTAAACAAATAACTACGACATCGCTACGCTAACTTCGCTAACTGCTATGCTATCGCTAACTGCTACTGCCATCGCCATTAACTACTTACTACTGCTATATGCTAAAATTGGGTTAATAGACAAATAAGTTACTAAAGTTTGAGAAAATGTTCGACTAAGTTACTATAGTTTAAAACGTTTCAAACAAGTTACTCAACCTTTTGCCACCATTACATAAATGTCGGATTATATTCTCGTTCACTAATGTCTAATTCGGATTATATTCCTTTATAGGCGATGACATTCATGCCATCAATCTGGGGATAGTGGGTTTGTTGTGATAAGAGGCGGGTGGACTATCTTTCAACTCGCTTGCAAACGGATAAAACAAATAAAGCAGAGATAAAAATGTATGAAAGCAGAGAAAATGTCTGATATATAGAAAAACACATAAAGGCATAGAAAACGCACAAAAATATAAAACATGCAAAAGCGTAAGAAAGCATAAAAGCGTAAAAAGGCGTACAACAACGTATACAAACGTATAAAAGCGTACAAAATATATAAAACACAAAATGTATACAACCGTATAAAATGCACAAAACATATAAAGCGTACAAAGCGATATAAAAGCGTACTAAATGTACAAAAGCGTATAAAAGCGACAAAAGCGTACAAAATTGTATAAAACGGATAAATAGCGGATGAAAGCGTATAAACCTAAAATTTTAAATACGTACAAGCGTCCGTTGGCCAAAAGGATAGACGTTTGCAAGATTACGCAACAAAAGGGACCAAACATGCTAATTTTCTTTGTTTATAATAGTATTTTCGTTAGTTGGTTATATATAATGAATCACTTCATTTAGTACATCTACGGATTTTACCCTATTTTATTTTGTATCACAGTTATTACAAAAAAAAAAAAAAAAAAAAAAAAAAAAAAAAAAAAAAGGTGAACTTGAGTAACTTAGATGACAGTTTTAAACTTTAGTAATTTAGGCAAACTTTTACAAACTTTAGTAACTTTCGAGGTGGAATATGTTTGATTGGGATCTGAGCTATCAACCGGTTGTCCACCTTGGGAGTAACCCTAGTGTAACATTTTGAAACTTTAGTAACCCATTTGTTAAATCCGTGAACTTGAGTAACTTGTTTTAACATTTTAAACTATAGTAACTTAGGCGAACATTTTCAAACTTTAGTAACTTCTTTGATTATTAATCCGCTAAAAATTTGTGCTTGTTTTTATGTCCATTTTGTCAGTACATCTACATTTGATCAATGTCTTAATGAACATTCGATCAATGTCTTAATGAATAAACAAAGAGGCGTAGTTACCTTGCGACACTAATAAGCGTTTTCCCTTAATGAGACCGACGGCGTCGCAGTGCAATGATGGCTCGCGTTTTCCGTTTTTCTTTTCCCTTTTTTTGAACATTGGGCAATGGTACAAAATAAAAAATACCCATTTTTGAAAATATAGCCATTTGAAGCAAAAGAATACCAACTTTTTTCAATGTGTACCCTTTAAAAATACCCATTAATCTTCTTATTTTACTCGCACTTATACACATCTCAACATTACTTTTCTTTTTAACTTCAAAAAGCGCTATGGATATCAATGAATATGATCTTTACGATCTTTATTCTCAAGGCGATGTGGAACAGTACTCTCAATGTTTTCAATATCATCAACAATTTCAAGCTTTGAATGATCGAGAAGCGAGAGTTCAAATCCTATACCTAGGACATACATACTCGATGCGAGAAGAGGCGGAAGAGCGGCTAATGGAAGATTATTTTGGAGCGAAGATAGTCCACCTAAATATCTAGAGAGGAATTTTAGGCGAAAGTATTGTATGAGTTCAAAACTTTTAAACAAATAGTTAAAGATATTACCAATTACAGTGTTTACCCTCTTTCCGAATACTTCCATTTTTATTAGTCCTATCATGAAATACACATCGACCATACGTCAATTGGCATACGACACAACACCCGATGAATTTGACGAGTACTTGCAGATTGGTGAACTTTGTTCACGTGATTGTTCACACAACTTCACTAAATGCATATGTGCTTTATATTTGAAAGAGTTTTCAAGAAAACCCGATTTAAATGTTATCCACATATATATGAATTGCATGAAGAAAACATGGACTCCGGGAATGCTCGAGAGGATTGATTGTATGCTGGGGAATAGACAAACTTTCAATGAGCTTACACCAACAATTCAAAAGACGTGACCATAAATACCCAACTCTAATGCGTGAAGCGTTCGTCACAAAAATTTTGGGATTTGGCATGTGTATTTTGGTGTTCGGGGCAAATAACGACCTCGATGTTCTATCGGTTCACGTTATTTGATGACCTTTTGCCGTATAGCTCCGAAGTTCCTTTTGTGGTAAATGGAAAACATACATAAAGGTTACTATTTGGCGGATGGAATTTATACTAAATGGTCTAAATTTCTTAAAACATCTTTGTAACAACCGGGAACTTTACGATAACTTTTACCATTAAACTTGAGCGTTTTATCTAAATCGCGTGAATTTTAAACATTACGATAACCGTAAGGTTATCCTGCTGTAACAAAACCACATTTAGACGTTTTATATCACACTAGACTAATATTTAGTCTACTCAAAACTTTTAAATGATCATTTTATTCAAATTCAATGTTTTCAAGTAACTTGCATTTCTGGCGTTTCAACTTCGTTTTTAGCCCTTTAAATTTATAAGCGTACATTAAACTACGTAACAATTCATATTTTCGTGTTATTATTTAACCACTTACTTTTGCTAATTATTTTCATTTCGTGAAAATTAACTTTTGTGATGTGGATAGGTTCACTCGCTGCGAATCGTTAAGCGTACATTTAACTAAAGCGACCCTAGACTATGTTCGGTCTACATATTTTATTCATTTTAACTACCTTACATACATATTTTATATGTCACAATTTTACTTTCTATTTTTACGAAAACTTTGGATATTTCGTTTACGTGTTTTTATTTTTAACAACGTTTAAACACTCGGATAAGCAAGTTGACATCTCTTAGTAAAAAAATGAAGTGTTATGACTCTCATTTCTCTCCTCTAAAACTTATTCTCCCACCAATTTCCACCATCAAAATTCTTTCGTTTTTCTTAGATCTAGCTTCGTATAGTGCATAATTCAAAATTCTAAACAGATCATTAGATTCCATTTTTCATTCTACACATTTTGATATACTTTTCACCAATTTTCACCGTGTAATTGAATTTAGAAATTTTGGCTCTGTAAGAGATTGGTTATCATAAACACACAAGAAATATGTATATGGATCAAATATAAGATGAGTTAAGAGAGAAAGTAGAGAGTGGGAACTTCAGAGAGAAAGTGAAAGTAATATTATGAGCTCAACCCTACACCTTGGGAGGTATAGGGTATTTATAGTTTTACAAAATACGCCTCTACGAGTGTGGATTAGGTATACAGATGGGTAAAGACCGTCCGTCCTCCACGGTGTTACTTAACTAACTACTTACTAATAGCTAAGCGTCTAAGACTACGAACTTTCTAATGCTAACAAATACGGGGTGGCCCGAGTCTTTACTTACTGTTCTTAAATCCTAACAATCTCCCCCAGGAGGTCACTCTTTTAAATACATTTTGAATTCTAGCATTTTATTACAAGTTCTTGATCTTGACTCGTAGTCTTTGATTCTTCAAAGTCCGCAATCTTTGTACTTGATGATGATTTTTGAATGTTCCATGATGTTAGGATTTAGTAAATCCATAAGTTAAAAACTCGGTCACGCTCAGTATTTGTAAGCGTTAGAAAGCTCGTAGTCTTAGTCGTTTAGTTATTATCGTAGTTAGTTAAATAACACCATGGATGACGGACGATCTTTACCCATGTATCTTGATCCATGACCGTAGGTGGCGTATATTGTAAAACTATAAATACCTTATGTTAATACAAATAAGCCATAAAAGCGATTATTTATATTTTACGATCTTCAATGTTTTGTCGATATAAACGTAAAATCATTTTAACGAAACAAATAAATTACGTAAATGGTTTGAGCCAATAGTTTACTAACACACTTACATTTTCATATAAAACACTAAACAAGTAATATTGTTTACATCTTATAGAAATGCATATGTAGCGTAAAAGCGATTCGTTATAGATGAAGCGGTTTTAAAATTTGTTTTCCGATTAAGATTAAACAATCACTTGAGGACAAGTAACAATCAACCTTCCGGATGTCGTATTCCTAGGCGAGATGAATTGAATTTTATGTTTTTGTTTGTTCGTTTTAAGCGATGCTTGATTATCGATTTGGTTTTGTTTGGTTTTGTAGGCTAATTTTAAAACTTTTATACTAATTAATAAAGCAACTATTTTAAGAGATAAAATTAAACTAATAGCAAATAATAGATAACGACTAACGATATATGATAAAAGCTATCTTGTCAAGTGTGGTGAAAAGTTCATTAAGTGTGGATTTTTCCTTAAATGCACTTATGTAATTAATACCGTCGAAACAAATTATTTCCTCATGACGTTTTATATTGAAAACAATTATTTTCGAGGTAAAATTAGTAGACTTTAAATAATTAATTATCCAACGGCTTTTGCCCGTTAAAATAACCAACTAATCAAATCATCGATTAATCCGGAAATTATTAATTAACAACCTTTAATTATCCGTTTAGAAAGTAGATTTTCTCACAAGCGTTGGTTTATATTGAAAATCCTACTTTTATCTAGATAAAATCTACTTGGTTAAATAGCTAAAATCCATAACGGCTTTTGCGTTAAAGTTTCTAAAATCAAACCAAGTAAACCAAAGGCTACCAATTAATAATCTCTAATATTCCACACTAAATTTCATGATTCACCAATCACTTAACAGCGTAATAAAATCTACTCACTAATAGTCATAACTAAACCAACAAAGATAATAATAATAAGCTCAACAAACATCATTATTCTACAAGTTAAAAGAGAAAGTAAGGAAAATAGAAGCCAATCTACAATCGGATTTAATAAAATAGCGATTTTATAAACATCAAACCCTAAAGTTTCTTCTTTAAAAGCTTTAATAAAACCAAATATTTAATAAAGTTTGTGACTTTATTAACTAATTTAACTTATTAAGACTAAAAAGCTTTAAACTTTAGTTAATAAGTAGTTTTATAAAACCCTTAAAATTTCCTCCTTGGGATGAAAATGATGAGAAACCAAGAAGATCACAACTTTATCGAAGGTTAGAGAATAAGCAATATTATGGATCAAATAAGCTATGGAAAAGCATTGATCTAAAAAGTACTAAACTTAAAACAAAATAAGAAAGAAAAAGCTTAAAGATTAGATCCAATATCCACCCAAAACTAAGTGGTTCAAATCCGAAGATTAAGCGTGAGTTGGGTATATTTAAGGACTAGATCTAAATAAATAAATGTTTAAAGATAAATAAAAAGATTAAAACTTTTTTTTTGATTTTATTTTTTTTTTTATAAAAGAAGTTGTAAAATAAATCTAAGTAAATAAAGAGTTTTGAAAAGAAAATAAAATAAAAGTCTTATTGAATAAAATTTATATGAAAAGTTTCACCAAAAGCTAGTCTAACAAACCACAAAAAATAATAATGCTACTACTTTATTTATTAAGAAAAAGAAAAGAAAAGAAAGAAAGAGATGAAGAAATAAGACTTAAGTAAAACTCCATAAACATCATTATCATTAATAAGCAAAAAAATATTTGATACAATAAGTTCTTAAAATAAGCTAAAAGCTTAAGCAATAAGCTAAAGAAATAAGCTATTAAAACTACTACAAAACTAAATAAAAAGTGTGTGTAAAATTAATGTGTGAATGATGCCCTCTTGGCCTCGGATCATGTGTATATTTATAGCACATCAAGGTTCTCGATCCTTCCGAGGTGAAATTCCTCATACACCAAATATCATGCCACGTGGCCTTTGTTGATAGGCTGGAGATTTAGTAGTGCGCTTGAGAGTGGGAATGGCTGTAGTATCTTCACGTGCAATAGGGATTTAATTTAGGCAGTGTAGCTCACTCGCTTGGACAAATGCTGATGGAAAATATTTTCACTTCATTTAATTCTACCCTTCAATTTCAATTCACTTTTACTTTTCAAAATATATCAACTCTCAACTGCTACAGGGCCACAGATCTTTGGGCTAAACTTGCAAAGTGCTGCGTCTGGGCTTGAATTGGATTTTGTTCTTGGGCCTGCGTCAACTGGGCTTGCTGGGCTGCAGACTTGTAAAAAAAATAAATATTGTCACAAGTGGGATTGGAACCCTTGACTTCTTGCTTAGCAAACATGTACCCAACCACTAGACCAAGAGCTCTTTTGTGTCAAGTCTTTTGCATTTAATTCTTTTTAACCCTCTTTTCCTTGATCCAATTTTAGCCATTATCTTTAAAAATAATCTCCGTTCATGCTCCATTTGATCTTTCAATTTTTCTTCTCTTCATCGATGCTCCAAACAAAATAACCATTTGACTCTATTTTTCGTGATCTTTCCAATGATGTGCTCGGGTAATTTTATGACTTCGTTTGAACCTCGAAAATATGAAAATGTCGTTGAAACTCATCAGAAAATCGCGTTTTTCTTTGTTTCAAACCTCAGCACTGCAAGACATAATAACACATATACAACATTTTTGCAATATAATTTGACATATTTCATGGTTATTAGTCCGATTAGCATATTTTTAGATATAAAATGGCGTGTGTTTTAGCACTCATGATATATATAACAATAGTGTTTACGTATTATGGAAATGCATATATACTTTGTATTTATTGTAATGGGTAAAATCTAAGTCCATGACCCATTGACTAGGTACAATGAATGTTGTTGGTTAAAGCCAAGGTCCATGACCAATACGGCTGGAGCGATCCATAACCCATGACCCATTGCATGACATCATGCATGAAGTCATGTTGGGTATTATCCATGATCCATGACCCAAGACCCGATGTCTAGATACATTGCATCTTGTTGGGTATCCATAATTCCTTGCTCAAGTCCATGAGTTACGAAGCTTCGTCATCATCAAGACTACTAAAGTTATCTTGTTGATAGTTCTTTCCTCTCTTTAGAAGTGTTGTGTTGAAGGAATTAGTGAAAGGTGCCAAAGGGTCAGTCGAAGGCATTAGTGAAAGGTCTTAGAAGGTCGTGTCGAAGGCCTTAGTGAAAGGTGCCAGGGGTACATTCGATATGGTACATCGATATACAAGATAGTTAGTTTGGGTTAAAGGATATTGATATCCTTATGATCTTTAATAAGGTGTGTGTCTCTTTGGGGTAGTCGTGTAGTGGTGTAGTGTTGGGTAGTAGTTCTTCCTTTGTAATGGAACTCGGCATCTAGCCTTGTCACCGGATAAAGTGTAAGCGGCGTTGTGATAGGTTTGGTTTACCTCGTGGAAGAACCGGTGTCTAGCCTTGTACTGGGATAAAGAGTAGCCGACGTTGTGACTTCTTCGCCGCATTAAAAGCTTGTGTTGTGTAGTGCTTACTGAACTCGAGTGGGGAACTCGGGAGTGGAGTAGGCAAGGAAGGTGTCCTTGTAGCCGAACCACTATAAATACTGGCGTGTCGTGGTTTGTGTTCCTTACTCTTTATCTTTGCATTACTTGTTTATATGCTTATCTATCATCATCCAACACACACATTAAATAGGTTGACATAAGTCGATCTAAATAGTTTAAAACCAAGTTTTAATCGGTAAAACTATTCAACCCCCCCTTTCTAGTTTTCCACAATTGGTACAATGGTTGAAAACTACAAAGAAGGAAATCTCTTAAAACAAATTTCTTTGAATGTTGGATAGTGATAGATTATTCTAACAATTTCTCTTTAAGAATCTTTTACTAGGACTCTTCCAAAGACTTCATTTCTATCCAAAGAAAATTGAAGCCAACACCGAGGAAAAACCAAAAGTAATCACAACCTTGTTCTACTAAGTACAATGGATTACTTTAAAGCTCATGAAGTTTTCGGGTCTATGGTTTCTAAAAACCATAAAAAGAGTTTAAGGCATGTTCCCTTACCCACAACTAGTTGATCGTTACTTATAGTATTATTATATGAATATAATGATGATATGTGTCTTTCTTTCATGATAAAAACCGTGCATATAAATGTAGTCTTATAAAACTATATGAACACATGAATTAGGACTTTAACTTTAAAGTCACAAGTCTCTAAAAAGTCTCTCTTCACTACTTTCCATCTTTACTCATCATCGGGAATATTATTGCTTTTTTATTCTCTTATAAATACTAAAGATTATCAAACCTACGCCGTCATCACAAAATAGACCCTTGATAGTTAACTTACCAATAATCGATAAACAATCCTCTTTCCTGTCAAAACACCTTGGCCAAACGTCTATTCAAATAGGAACCTCATTCTACAAGTTCTTTTTCAAAATAAGTTATTGTATAACTTATTACAAGTAAAAAGAATAATTCTAAATACTTCATTTTGTGTCTGCATACCCGGATTCCACATGTTGTACTAGCCGGATCCCTAAAACAAGGGATCCGGGGGAACTGTGTACACATACATCAGTTATACGCTTTTCAAAACCCAAAATAATTCATTTTTCCCTCTTCCTAAAAACACAAAAATGACCTAATCTTTGCTTCAATCTCCATAGGGCTTCATACTCTCAAGCATCTCATTCTTGAACATCATTGTAAGTAATTGCACTCATATGTTCTATCCATCATCATCTCCATCTCAGGGTTTATGGTTTAAAACTTTTCAATTAAGATTCAATTTTTATCACCAATTTAAGAACTTAGGTATTATAAAATTGGTTTCATTACAAAAAGGTTCCATACAAGTAAAGGTTTTCAAAACAACATTGTTAATACAAATCAAAACCATAAACCCATCTTGACAAATTTTACCTAATTGGAATATTTGTTTTCTAGGATCAATCATGCCTAAGGCTACCCAACAAGATCACCATGACACCGTTCACTGCCTTTCTAGATACTATCGGAAACAAGGGCTATCAAAAACCAATCGCAAAATCTTTAAAAAGCTAGAAAAATGACTTATCCACGAAGGTCGTGTAGTTAAGGAATGTTTCCTTGAAAACACCGACGTTCATCATGTCTTTTCAGCAATCAACTTTGATTGTCTCTTAGAAATTGATGAACAAATTTGTCCGGTCTTTATCTTTGAATTTTACAAGAGTGCTAGGATTGTTCGAAATAATGATAAAAGTATTTCAATCGCTTTCATTATAAAAAACCAAAGCATTACCTTACCCCTCAACACATTCGCATAAATCCTTCGCATACCATGTGAAGGAATTTGTATGTATTCCTAAGATTGGTCAATAGCTACTCAATCCTTCGCACTAGACTCCAAACCTATCTATCACACTCCTCTTGATGACCCCATAGTTGTTCGAGACACCATCTTCAAGAAAAGAGTCGACCAATCTCGTCTCAACCGCAACAAAGAACTCATCCATCGTGATCCCTTCCAAATGGAACTCTTGAGATATTTCCCATTTACAAAAGTGGGAAGAAATCCTTTAGAAAATGCCATTTGCTTGGTTGGAAAAAAGACCATCCTAATGCGTGTCTTGTCCAAATGATTTATTGTCGCATCCACCAAAGACCTTTCAATCTTGCCTATTACATGGTTAAAAGAATGGTAGGTGTGTTCAAAGTCAATAACATGGTACTTCCCTATGGTATGCTCCTAACACGACTTCGTGTGTTTGTTAGTGCAATGCAACCTTCTCCTATTACCGATGATCATTTTCTTGCTAACATGTTATGGTACCACTTACCAAACAACCTCCCAAATGGCTCATGATCAATGGGAAGAGGCCTCGTGCTCTCTCGGACTCTTTGGACGAAGATGAAGAAGTTGAAGTCGATCCCGTTTCTAACTTTCAAATCAACCCCATGACCTACTATGAACAACTTCCCACTCTTACAAATGAGTCAGAAGAATTCAAGCGAACAAAGGGGATGTTCAAATGCCTAACTCACTTCATCATGAATTCGGGAAAGAAGAAGTGAAGAGATTGACGAAAGAGACATTATGCTTGTCTTTATGGTTATTTTAGAAATTTTATGATTATCAAACAATGTATGCTCATAAATTGTGCAAGACTTACTTTGTTACTTTTATCCTAATGTTTGGTTGTTATCATAATTACTCACCTATAGGTTGTCGTTATGTGCAATATATTTTGTACTTTTGCTTGTATTAATGTATGTCTCCAGTAGAAATCATTAGTTTTAGTATGCGACACCTAGAACAAAATGTTGCATGTTTTCTGTGGAGTACTCTGTCTCGGAAAGACGGATCCACGATTTAAAATAAGGGATCCTCAAATAAGGGATCCGTGGGATCGGCGGAGACATAAATAGATCTTTAATCTTTGCCACATCAATCCAATCTTCCGGACCATATTATACTAGTTAAACATGATACTTTAAGATCACTTAAGTCTTCCTCAAGCTCACTTGGTCTCACATCCACTCATAGATGACTTAGGATCACATTCAAGGTGCCTTTGATTTATCACTTCATCAAAACTCACCACATTTTCACTCCAATGCTCACACATTGATTGTCTCATCTCAAAACACCTAGTTTGATATTTCTCTTAATTTTAGCAAATTGATTCTAGTCATCCTTACCTCAAAATAGGCTAAAAACTAGTTTTTCATTTCTTATGATTTTTAAGGAATTTTAAAAATTTCTTTTAAGTTACCATCTGATCTCTAGGATCATTTGACTCGACTTGACACTCTCAAATTTCTTAGTGTCATCTTTGATCACCCATTGGTGCTCATAAAAACTTCATTTCTTTACATAAAAGACAATCATTAGTTACCCTCACTCATTTCACTTGATCATTTAAGTCTCATATCATTTAAGACACATGAGAAGACTGAAACACTCAAGATGTGTAGGTACTAGACCTTACAAAATATCATCTTCCTTTTTTTTGGCTGCTGAGAGCCGGATCCCTAGGTTTAGCCTAGATGGATCCCTCATTTGAGGGAACCGTGGGAACTGGTTGCACAGACTAATCTAATCCTACTTAAAACAATCATTTCAATCTCTCTTTGTTAACTTGAACACTTCATCTTGTCTTAATTGACTTCCTATATCAGTGCAACTCTGTAGTTGACTCTTATGCATGCAAATCATTGCAATTTGAAGGATTTTAGTGGTTTAGTCTTTAATTCACTTACCAATCCTTTCCCCTTTTAATTCTCCTTGTTAGAACCTCCAAATCACCATTCACACACTTATTCTAAGTAGCTAAACTCTCTTTTCACACCTTCCCTATCTACCACTTCACCATGAGGAAAGCTCCTAGTGTTAACTCATCCACTAAAGGACCTCCCAAGAAACTTGCTCGGGTTGTTCACGAAATCTCTTCAACCGAATCATCACCGTTAAAACTCAAACACTAGAATTCCCTCATAACCAACTCTACCAATCAAACCAATTCCCAAAAGGATTGCTCACAAAAAACAACCCTTGCCAAACGCTACTATACCTCCTAAAACAAACACCTCTACTTCCACTAAACCATCACCTCTAGTACCTAGAGCTATCTCTTTCACCACTACACTCTCAGCTCCATACCTCTACAACTTAGAGGACTTACCTTCTAGGCCACTCATCCACCACCATTGCCAACATTTTCCTCAATTGAGAAAATAGCGCAACAACAAAACTTTGGTGTTGAAACAACACTAGCACCCGTATCCTTTTCTCCATCACCCTCAAATAGTCCATTTTGGATTATGAGGAATCAACAAAATCAACAACCGGATCACATTGAAGTAGATACCTCTCTACCATCATCCTCAACACATATTCCAGCACCTTCATCCTTGGTTGAACCACCTCCAAATGTGCCTCCACAAATCCATCCACCCTTTGTGGAACCTCCACCTTCTTCATCCAACCTTCCACCTCAAATCACTCCATTCCTACCACCACCATTCCCTAGCCATGATAAAGATTGTTATCATTGTCAACATGTTGAAGGTTTAGTACATGAAGTACTTGACGAGCTACGTTTCATGTTTTATCACCTCCTCGAACGTTTCGATGAGGTCAACAAATCTAAACATCCTTAAGCATGAGAATTCAAGTGGTGTTCTCATCTTAGGCATAACTTAGATTTGCTAGGAATCATACTCCGTGTTTGGATCATTTTCTTAGTTTTAGAGTTATGTACATCAATTCTCTCATTTTATTAAATGATATTACATGTTGTATGCTATTTGGTTATGAAAATATGTTTGGTGCTACAATACATAACTCTTGTTGATGTTAACATCACATTCTACATCCATATTGTTGTCATAAGATTGCAGGTACATGGATCCCTCTGTTTTGCCTAGACGGATCCCTCACAAGGAGGAACCATGGGATCCGTGCAACATAAGCACTTTTATCACTAATTTGAATATCATTTGCGGAAATTATGCATCATATACTTTCTTTCTAACATTGGTTTTGTAGATTTTCAAAATACACATGAAGACTTTGACACCCTCAACAAGGGGGAGCTTTTCGTCAAAGCAAAGCAATTACAAAAACGCTTGCAATATTTTCATTTAGGATTTCTTTACTACTTGACGTCCTCCTCAAAGGGAGCACTCGTCAAGGGGAGCATCTCGTCAAAAGACTAAACCATTTGCAAACATAATTGCAACACACTCGCTTAGTCTTCCTAACTACTTCACGCCTCAACAAAGGGAAGCATTCGTCAAGGGGGAGCTAAGACGAGAATCCTTCTCTTCTCTTACTATCTATTCTTCATATTATTACTTTTCACACGTTTTTTCTCAAAACAATGTGTTAGTTTCTTTTCGACGCTCTTTTTTGTTTCGAAAAAAAGGATTGGAAACCTTAGGTTTCAAAAGTGATCATAAGGAAACAAGATTTATTGATTAGCGAGAAAACCTATCCGAATTACCCTAAACCCTAGATGGATCGATTTTACAAATCTCAGCCAGATGGGATCATAAAATCTGACCGAGCATGAATCTTGGTAAACCAAACTAAAAGTTTCCAAAAACTGATAGTTTTTCAGTTTTAACTTATTTGGAATCCGAGATTGCCAAATATGGAAGCTAGGGTTTTAAAATATCTAGAGCATAACTGGAGTTTTAGGAAAGTAAATTATTTATTAAAAAGGCCATAATAATTTTTTTACTTAAAAGATCAAAACTTGATGACTTGGGTTTCTTGTTACCTAAGTCGCATGTTTTGTAAATTTAAAGTGAAAAGAAACCCTAGTTAAAGTTTGTAAGAAGATCATCGAATACTGGAAAATTATTTAAAACGTTAAGATCACTATTCGCACCCGCTACCCTAAAAATGCATGCCGAATTCACAAATCGTAAGAGGCAAGAGTTTCAAGCATTATAGTTGGATATTATTTTTATCACCTCTGTGAAATTGCCCGTGCCATAATTTCGGACAGTTAATCCATTCATAATGCATACAATCAATGCTTCCAAGCATACTGGGAAACCTATGAACCCTCTTATATGTTGTGTATAAATTTTGAATGTCATTAAATTCAAGTGTCCTTAAAACTCAGGCATGTATAAATCAATAATGCACTTAGTAAATGATCTAGACAATCGCGTGCACAATGTTCACCCATTTGTAAATATTCATCAAATGAGTCGTGAATTGTGTCGATTGCCAATTAGCGTATGGCGGAAGTGCATTTCATAATCACACTAAAATCTAGTAGACCCGTACAATGGGGTGTGACTTTAAAGAATTCAAAATGATCGGGAAGAGAATCGTTAGTTTCAATACCTTGTACTATTTCTAAACATAGTTTCTTGCTCATATGATGGCAGCGCCTAAAATAACCGGATATTTTGGATTATCACCAAAATAGTCATCCAACAAACATTGGTCAACAACATCACGTTCACGGTATATCAGCGTACGCGTACATGAAGTTTGAGCTTGCAATAATTGGCGCTACTGATAAGCTTACTTCATAAAAAATATCAGTTTCATCATCGACGTCGGACTAGTTATCAAAATTCATTTTTGGTTGAGAAAATGTGTTTTTTGTTAAAGAGAATTAAGACTGTTATGTGAAAAATTGTTAAATGGTGGTAGTCTTTATAAATGTGGGATTAAAAAAATTTTGAATTCTTTGACCGTTACCCAACACCAACGGCTAGAAACAAAAAACAAAATATTACAACAAACCACAAAATGACGAAAGTGAATGTACTCACAATGCAAATGGTGCTGGGGCACAGTGCGATGGCGCTTAAAGCAGTGACGCGTTTGGCTAGCCACGTCGAAATGGTGAGGGTCCTCGTGACCATACCCAATGCGCTTATAGATTTATTTCATTTGCAACATTTGTGTAATGCAATAAGTTGTTATTAATATCAGAATATAAATAAGTTACATGTATAATAGTAAATTCATGTATTCGTACGAGAGAGAATATAAATGGGATTTCTTTTTTCTAAAAATAGACCAAGCACAACAGTTATCTATATATTTCTCATAACTCATGGCTAGTGATGAGAAATCTTATCAATGGATTCAGAAACAACAGATGCTTTATAGATTTTATATTTATACATATGCAAATTGACGCAAAATTAACTGCGATCAGAAAAATGTTCTTTGATGGTAAATAACTTGTATAGGCATTAGTGGTATGGTTTGAACTTGCAACTTTTGATTAACATCAATATTTGGGTTATAATTGATCAAAAATGTCAAAATAGAAATACAAAGTAAAAGAAAGTTATAAAACCATGTCTATAATCTTAGACCATGGGGTATCGTAACTCTTGAGCCCGCCAGATCCAACGTGGAAGCCAAAGTGGCGCCGCCACCCTCGTGCCACCATACCCCAACCACCTCTCGCCACTTCCCAAGCCACTTAAGTGGCGGACGCCACTTTCTCTTTTCTACCTTTTTTTCCTTTTGTTATCGGACCAGCTTTGTGTTTGATTTGATTCATGGGTTACATAAGATTAAAAAAGGGAGGTAGTGTTTAAATGGTTGCGTGAGTCAGTGGCTGCGTTTTTGTTGTAAGAAAGAAGATGGTTGTTGTGTGTTATTGTATTTGATAGAAAAAAAGGCGTGCTTTTTGGGTTGAGGTTAGGTTGATACAAAACAAAACTTGATGTTTTCATTTTGAATCTTTGAAAATGTTTATTGTTTCAGTTTTTGCCTCTAGTTTGTATTTTTTATTTTAGTAAATGAAAAATGAGTTTGTGTGAAAAATGAATAAAAAGTAGTGGTTGGATGGGGACCAAATGACGTGTTATGAGTGAAGGGTTGTTTTGATGTGTGAGTGTTGAAATTAAAGATACTGAGGTGGCGCTAAGGTGGCATTAAAAGGGAGAAATTGGCATGCCATGATACCTCATGCTCTTAGTAAATGGGTTAACGACAAGAGTTAAAAGAAGAAAACGTCATTGTCGACAAAGTCTAAAATAGATTGAATAAAGCGTATGTTTATAACAAAAGATTCACGTGGTTATACGATGAAAGCAGAACATGGGATTTCATCTTTCCAAAAATAGACGAAGAACAACTTATACAAACATTAACTATATTTTCTCCGCAACTAGTGGCTAGTGGGCAGAAATCGGAATAAAAAACAATGGACTAGTTTTTGTATATTTTTAATATATTTAAATCATATACAATGAACTAGTGGCTAGTGGGCAGAAATCGAAAGTTGGCTATTATTGTGTAACGAGAGAGTTTGCTCCGAGTTTACCGCGAGGCTAAATTATGTCAGATTTTTTTTTTCTTCTAAATAATACAATCTTTGCCGATCCATAGTCATAACCTCTTTATTCTCACAAGTCATTGCTAGTGTTCTGAAATCTTATCAACGGATTCAAAAACAACCTACTAATTTATATATTTTACATTTATACATATGCAAATTAACGCAAAATTAGCTACAATCAGTAAAATGTTCTTTGACGGTAAATAACTCGTATGGGCATTAGTGGTATGGTTTGAACTTGCAACTTTTGATTGACATAAATATGTGGGTTATAATTGATCAAAGATGTCAAAATAGAAATACAATGTAAAAGAAAGTTATAAAAATGTGTCTTCAAGCTTAGTAAATGGGTTAACGTACAAGACTTAAAAGAAAAAAAATCATTGTTAGCAAAGTCCAAAAATAGATTGAAAAAAGCGTACGTGTATAACAAAATATTCACGCGTTCATACGACGAAACAAAACATGGGATTTTGTCTTTCCAAAAATAGACGAAGAACAACTTATACAAACGTTAACTATTGTTTCTCCGCAACTAGTGGCTAGTGGGCAGAAATCGAAATCAGAAACAATGGACTGGTTTTTGTATATATTTTATATATTTAAACCATATATTGTACGTATAAATTAATGAAGTTGGATATTATTGTGTAACGAGGGAGTTTGCTCCCGAGCATTGCGGCGGGGCTAATTTATGTCAAATATTTTTTCTAAATAATATAATCTTTGCCGATTTTTAGTCATTACCTTTTTATTCTCAAGTCATGGCTAGTGGTCAGAAATTGTATCAATGGATTCAAAAACAACCGCTTGGTTTATGGATTTTATATTTATACATATGCAAATTAATGCAAAATTAAGCGTGGTTAGTAAAATGTTTTGGATTCATAAGCAACATCATGTTCACGGTATATCGGCGTGTCGTCACGTGAAGTTTGAGCTTGAGCTTGCATCCGGTGATCTTGATAAGCTTGCGTCATAAAGAAAATGTCGGTTTATCATCGACGTTAGAAAACATATTTGTCACTTGGAATTCATTTTTTTTAGAGAATGTGTTTTTGTTAGAAAGAATTATGATTCTCGTGTGAAAAATTAATGGGAGTGGTATATATAAAAGTGGGATTAAAAAAAACTGATTTTTTGACCGTTACCCAACAACAACGGCTTGAACCAAAAAATAAAATATTACAACAAACCACAAAATGGCGAAGGTGAATGCACTCACAATGCAAATGGTGCCAGGGGGCTGGTGCAGTGGCGCCAAAACAATGACGTTGTTTGGCTAGCCACATCGGAATTGGTGAGGGTCCTCGTGACCATACCCAATGCTCTTATGCTCTATTCCCGAGTTTTGAAATGAAAGAATAGAAGAGAAGAGACAAAAAACAGATAGAAAAGAAGAGGAGACGAATGCAACTTATCTTTTTATACTATGTTCCCTAGTTGACAGAGAAAAGAAGAGAAACTAATGATATTACAATTATACCCTTTGTTACATAATATTTTAGGGCATTTAAGTCATTGTTTTAATGAAAAGTTTCCTAATATACTTTCTTCCTAAATCATCCCAATTTTGGGAAATAAGTATTAGAGGAAATATCACCAAATTTCTCTTCTCTTCTTTTCATTTCTCTCTTGAAAAACTCGAACACAACTTTATCTTATTTTCTTTTTTCTTTTATATTCTTTCAAAAATAAATATTGGGAATGCGGTGTTATAGATTTACTTCATTCACAGCGTGCGTGCAATGCAATAAATTGTTATAATTATCATAATCCAAATATAGATAGAAAAGTATATGTATAATAGTAAATTCATGTATTCGTATGAGAGAGAATATACATGGTTTTTTTTTTTTTTTTTTTTTCCCAAAAATAGACCAAGCACAACAACTTATGAAAAGTTATCTATATATTTCCCATAACTCATGGCTAGTGGTTGGAAATCTTATCAATTGATTCGAAACAACCGGATCGATTTATAGATTTTATATTTATACATATGAAAATTAATACAAAATTAATTGTGATCAGTAAAATGTTCTTTGATGGTAAATAAGTCGTGTAGGCATTAGTAGTATCGTTTGAACTTGCAACTTTTGATTGACATCAATATTTGGGTCATAATTGATCCAAGATGTCAAAATAGAAATACAAAGTAAAAGAAAATCATAAAACTATGTCTATAAGCTTAGTAAAATGGGTTAACGTAGAAGAGTTCAAAGAAAAAAAAACCATTGTTAGCAAAGTCCAAAAATAGATAGAAATAAAAGCGTATGTGTATAACAAAAGATTCATGTGTTCATACGATCGAAACAGAACATGGGATCTCATCTTTCTAAAAATAAACGAAAAACAACTTATAAAAACGTTAACTATATTTCCCCCGGCCCGCAGCTTGTGGCTATTGGCCAGAAATCTTGTAAATTGAACCATAAACAAAGGACTGGTTTTTGTATATCTTCTATTTTATACCATATACTATATTTATAAATTAACGAAGCTGGCTATTATTGTGTAATGTTTGTTATTCATTTGTATTATGTAAATGTGCAACTTGTGGTTTAAAAACCAAGTATAGCGCCAAGTTCAAGTGTTAAATGAAAGTTAATTAATGTATTTCCTACGCTACGCCCCATTTTGAATGTTCATGTTACTATTTGCGTTTGTTAAAAAATATATAAAAAATAAAAATTCCAAGTTTCTATTATAAATGAAAAATTATTTCTTTATTATTTTGTCCATATAATCACTTAATATATTCTACAACTAATGTTTCGTTAAAAATTGAAAGTTATATGTTTAAAAAAAAGACAAAATGACTTTATTTATTTTTTTTTTATTATTTTTTTAAACTCACATTAACTCCTTATATTATAATTTATTTATTTTTGTTTGTAAACACTTCTTTTAGAACTAAGTGAGTATTAAGTGATATATACAATAATACAATAATATGGTGTAAATTGTTTTCATATCCACTCCAAATAAACTTGGTACAATATATACAATAATACTGAGACTATTCTAGAACCGCGTTTAGGCCCAATACAAATACAGCTAGCACTCCCTCGCAATCGGGGCGGGAGGACACGGACCTCGGACCGGTCCTAAACTCTTCAAACAGTGCCGCGAGAAGTCCTTTTGTGAAAATATCCGCATACCGATAGCGGGAAGGAACATGAAGAACATGAACTTGACCAGCAGCAACCAAGTCTCGAACAAAATGTATGTCAATCTCAAAATGCTTCATACGTTAATGTTGAACCGGATTAGAAGATAAATACACAGCACTAACGTTATCACAATAGACAAACGTAGCGGAAGATAAAGGTGTATGCAGTTCACGAAGTAAATTTCTCAACCAACATGTCTCAGCAACAACATTGGCTACACCACGATACTCTACCTCTGCACTAGAACGAGAAAGCGTCGGTTGACGCTTAAAAGACCAAGATAGTAAGCTTTTGCCGAGAAATACACAGTAACATGAAGTTGATCTGCAAGTAGTTGGACAACCAACCCTATGCATCTTAATAAGAAACCAAATCTATAGTAGATGATGAAAATAACTGCAAACCATAATCCAATGTACCACGAACATAGCGCATGATTCTCTTAAGAGTAGAGTAATGAGGCTCCTGATGGTCATGCATATAAAGACACACCTGGTGGTAGGAAATATCCGGTCTAGTTAAAGTAAGATACTTTAGAGAACCTGCAATACTACGATGTAAAGTCAGATCCGAAACTAGATCACCGTCAGCACCCAGCTTAGACTCAGTGTCAACAGGAGTCCGACTGGGTTTATAGTGAGACATATGAGCTCGCTCAAGAACCGCAATAGCATATAGGCGATGTGATAGGAATATCCCAGAGGAATCACGTGTAACCTTAATGCCCAGGAAATAACTAAGCGACCTAATATCTATCATAGAAAACTCATGATGTAAAGAACCAATAACTCGTCTTTGTAACAAGGTCTCGGAAGATGCGATGGGAACATTGCTAGTTCATTTGTAGCCAATACTGGAAAGTGGAGAAAAAGACGGAAAGAAGTAAAATATGAAGATTTCTCCATATCTGAAGAGATCCGTCAAAAGCAAGACTTGTGGAGTATATTCGAGAAGATAAAGTCATCAAGTTAATGGTCCAAAGACTCAAGATTAAAGTTCAAGAAGGAAAGCAGAAAGAAATGAAGAAAGCTTAAGCGAAGACATATTGGAAGACTCGTTGTTCGACACACCTTCACCATTTTGGCCATAACTTTTGCATACGGACTCCGTTTGACCCCGTTGACCACGGAAAGCTAAGAGAAAGATCTACAACTTTTCGGTTATGAATTTTAGAATTGCTCCAACCGATCGGTCGAGACCCGTAACGGATCGGTTGGAGAGTAGTCAAGAGACCAACCGAAATGGTTGGAGCCCAACCGGATTCGGTTGGAGGGCCTGTTTCAGCCCGAATGTGTTCCTAGTTAACCGGTAATTCTTGCATACAAATTTAAAACCCCGATGAAGCACATCAAGTTTTTGGCGCCGCTGCCGGGGATTTGGTTTTGCATTCTTTTATTTGTTTGCTTGTTTGTTCGAATGATATATTACTTTTCCTCATGAATGATTGTTTCTTTGCTCTTGTTTGATTGCTCTTGATGTTTGCTCATGATGTTTGCTTAATTGCTCCTTTGCGCTTTCTTTTCAAAAAAATCTCATTTTTTTCAAAATTGCTCAAATGATCTTTGCATCAAAATCAAGTTTTTGATGTTGGGATTTTGTTTCTTGTGTTTTAAAATGCTCGTTTCAATGATTGCTTTTAAAGTGTGCTCAAAATTGTTTGCGAAAAAACCACCAAAACTGACCAGACTCATCTAACCGGATCGGTTGCCTCTGCAACCGAACGGTTGGACCACCCAAACCACTCCAACCGATCGGTCACCACCCGTAACCAGATCCGGTTGTGAGTTCTGTAAAAAAAAAATAATAAAAAATAAAAAAAAAATAATAAAAAAAAAACTTCTCTAACCGATCGGTCGCATCCCGTAACCGGTTCGGTTGGAAGGTTGGTCACAGTTTGGTTCATTCCAACCGATAAGTTTAAATGTCTTTTTGTTTTTGCAAGAGTATCATTTCTTTTATTTGGTTTTTGTATTTTAAAATTTTGTCAATTTTTAGTACATTGTAAATAAATAAGTGCTTGTTTTTAAAAATAAAAGTGTTTTGAACTTTGTGGGTATGTTCTCTGGAAACCCTCACGAGACTACAACTCGTCCACTCGGGCCACCGAGGGGTTTAAAGGCTTGTTGCATACGCTAAATGCAACCGTGATGCGTACGAAAGTGAGTTTTAGAATTTTACGCGTTTTTGTAGTTTATTTTGTTTTTGCAGATTTAATAATCTCTTGGAGGAAGGATTGATTGGATTGTTGGTGACGTTATACTTGGGATTGGACATGTTTGAAAGAGGAATCGATTGATCTCACGCGCTTATTCTAGCGTTTGCTTAGCACCTTATCATATGGAGTTTGATCGTGATGTTTAGCCCGGGAGGTTTCGTTTCACTTAGACTTATTATTTAAATTTTCCCTATCTTACATGCTTTGAAGTTTTCACAATTTCTTTATTTTGTTTCTTTGTTATTTTTCCCTTGTTTGTTTGTTTAGTAAATTATTTTAATAAATTGATTTTTTCAAATCCTCGAAAGTAAGGCTACTTCATTGTAAACAAAGCGTGTGAGAGGTATAAGGCGGGTCTCCGATTCCCTAAAGAAGTTGGGTTTTAATATGCTTCAGCGTGACACGCTTCTCCGCTTCTTTGTGCGTTTCAATGGAGCTACCGAGAACTCGTGGGAAAATAATAAGTCATGTTTGGTTTAAAAAAAAAAAAAAGTCATTAAATTATTTTTCTTTTGTGTGCTTAACTTAAGTGTGGGGGGAAATATTATTGTGAAAAACGAAACTAGTTTTTAAATTCCATATTTTTGGGCCAATTTTTATAATTTTGTGAACTTGTTTGCCCTTGTGATCTAGTTGTTTTCACGCTTATAGGATAATATATTAGAATAACTGGATCAACCCACTGGTGAAATCGGTAATTTTGAAAATTTTGAGATGTGTCCCGATTAATATTGCAATCCATTCTTGGATCGATGACATTTGCTAGCACATATTATAGCCCTTCCACTAAATTTTGAGGATTTCAGCCTATTTCTTATTAGCATACATATTTTATGCTTGAATCTTTTGCTATGAGTTTGTCGGTGATTTTATTTATTCTAGAACTTGTACTTATAAATCATTACCAGAGCGCAGTAAGATCGCATTCGTGTGATATAAGTGTATTCGTGTGATAAAGAGGCACCCTTAGGAATAAAACCAAATGGCCTTCGTTTACATCTAATGATATATTAGCTAACCACAAAACCCCCAAAAAAAATTTTTTTAAAAAAAAAAAAAAAATTTTAATTTAAAAAAAAAAAAAAAAAAAAAAAAAAAAAAAACCCCCTTTTTTAAAAAAAAAAAAAAATTTTTTTTAATTTTTTTTTGGGGGTTTTAAAACTTTAAAAAATAAAAAAAATTTTAAAAACCAAAAAATTTTAAAATTTTTGGGGTTGGGGTTTTTTTTTTTAAATTTTTTTTTTTTTTTTTTTTAAAAAAAATTTTTTTTTGGGTTTTTTTTTTAAAAAAATTTAAATTTTTAAAATTTTTTTCCAAAAGGGGGGTTTTTTAATTTTTAACCCTTGGAAAATTTTAAAAAAAATTTTTTTTTTAAATTTCCCCTTCAAAAAAAAAAAAAATTAAATTTAAATTTTTTAAAACCCTTTTTTTGGGAAAAATTGGGGTTTTTTTGGGGAAAAATTGGTTTTTTTTTTTTTAAAATTTTAAGGGTTTTCCGGGCCCCAAATTTAAAAAAATTTTTTTCCCCCCCTTTTTTTTGGGGCCCCCCGGACCCCGGCCCCAAAAATTTTATTTTTTTTAACCCCCTTTTTTTCCCCAATTTTTTTTTAAAAATTTTCTCCCCCCTTTTTTTCAAAATTTTTTCCTTAAATTTTGGAAACCCTTTTAAATTTGGTTTTTTTGGGAATTTAATAAGGGGGAAAATTTCTTTAACCCAAAATTGAAAATTTTGGGGTTTTTAAAAAAATTTTTTCCTTTTTTAAAAAATTTTTTAAAGGAATTAAAACCAATTTTTTTTTTTTTTTTAATATTTTTTGGGGTTTTTAAAATTTTTTTTTTTTAAAAGGGGGTTTTCCCTTTTAAAAGGTTTAAAAATTTTTTAAAATTTTTTGGGGGGGTTTTTTTTTTAAAATTTAAGGGAAAATTAAATTTTTTTTGGCCCTTTAATTTTTTTTTTAAAAAAAAAATTTACCCCTTTTTTAAAAATTTTCCAAAAAACCCCCTTTAAATTTTTTGGTTTTTTTAAAACCAAATGGCCTTCAGTTTACATCTAATGATATATTAGCTAACCACATCGGTTAGTTAACCACCCATATGGACCCATTTGTTAGCGCTCATCTTTAGCGCTAGATACCCCTAGTACACCCTCCCGAGCCATCCCTTTCTTTGTTAAATCCAAAATACAAAAATATTTTACACTTTAAACCTTAGCCTACCCCTTGTCAATGTCTAAATAGTTGGTTGCTAGTTGCTTGGTATGATTGGATTGTTTTGATGATTATGAGTTAGCCGCACTTTGCCATTCGTGCTGCTATTCCGACAAAAGACGAAGAGTGCACCTTCTTATTTGTATTTTTGTGGTGTATGCTTATAAGTGGGGGGGAGATGTGATGTATGAAGAAGAAGGTTGAAAAAAATATGAAAAAAATGTGAAAAAAAAGAAAAAAGAAAAGGAATAAGTCATCGAAAAATGAAAGAAAAAAAAATGTGTGATGACAATTATAGCCAATGTGCTATATTATTATGAAGATGAAGGAAGAGGAAGTATTTTTGAGATATCGATTAGCCAATGTGCTAAGACGTGGTATATATATATATTTGGTGATCGATATGTGAAGAAGAGAAGTTATTAACTATAATCATTTTCGGGTTTGTGGTTTGTTCGTGACTAGCAACATGGGTATTAGACTTGACTTTATTTTCTTTTAACACCAATTTCATAAATATTCCCATGCCTTATCCATACCCTGACCCAAGCTCATCATTTCAACCCGAATAAAAGCCCTTTAGATGTTTACACTTGGTGCTTACGCCACGCGTCGGTGGAGTTTTGTTTCTTGTACAAGCCTATGGTAATATTTAGATCATGACTGAGTAATATGAGTGTACTATTCCTTAATACTATCCATCACTAAATAAAATGAGTGTTGAGTGAATTATACATCCGTTCTTTTTCGTGAGGTGCTTAGCCATGTTATCAAGCGTGAAAATTCATAGGGTACTGTCAAACATCTCGATTTTTCACCTTTTAAAGCTTAAAACGATGAATCTTATCTTGTACTTGTACTTGGTAGATTTGCATAACATTTTTCTAATCATATTTCATGCACCATGTGGGATTTATTTTTCTTAATTTCTAGATTTGCTTGAGGGCAAGCAAAACCTTAAGTGCGGGGGAGTTTGCGCTCATTTTTTGCTTATTTTTTATGTTTGTTAAAAAAAATTAGAAAAATATTAAAAAGCCAAAAATATTTCGATTTTTAATTTTGTTCTTTTCGTTTTGTCATTTAGGTATGTAGTTTAATTTTTCTTTTCTTAGATTTGCTTGAGGGCAAGCAAAGTTTAAGTGTGGGGGAATTTGATAACGCTCAAATTGTGCATGTTTTTAGTAGCGTTATCCGTGCTTTATGTGTGTTATTTGGTTATAATCATATGCTTGTGATGCTTAATCGTGCAAAAGTGCGCTTGCTAGTTCATTTGTAGCCAAGCACAGGAAAGTGGAGAAAAGACGGAAAAAGAAGTAAAATACTTAAGATTTGTCCATATACTAAGAGATCCCGTCAAAAGCAAGACTTGCTGGAGTATATTCGAAGATAAAGTCATCAAGTTAATGGTCCAAAGACTCAAGATTAAAGTTCAAGAAGGAAACGAAAGAAATGAAGAAAGAAGCTTAAACGAAGACATATTGGAAGACTGTTGTTCTCGACACACCTTCACCATTTTGGCCATAACTTTGTATACGGACTCCGCTTGACCCCCGTCATGGGCCACGGAAATCTAAGAGAAAGATCTACAACTTTCTATTTATGAATTTTGTGAAATTGCTCCAACCGATCGGTCAAGACCCGAACGGATCGGTTGGAGAGTAGTCAGAGACCAACCGAACGGTTGGAGCCCAACCGATTCGCTGTTAGGGCCTGCTGTACCATTTCTTCATTTTAAGACTCCAAACTTGTCCCAAACGATTCTAGGTCCTTCCCACTCGGCCTAGTCCTTCTAATCTCCTTGGCCTCCAAGAAATGCATTTATAACCCAAGGGCTTGAGAGTAGTATAAATAGAGGCCTTGCAACCTCATTTCATACACCACAACTTGAGAGATCTTCTCACACCTCTCCTACCACCACCACTCCTCTCTAGGTGTGAAATTCAAGCTCCACCCTTAAGGACTAATTTCCACCTAGAGAGCAAACCATAACTTGAGAGAACACACCCACTCTCAATACCTTCACCAAAGGTGTGAAATTCAAGCCTCCACCCTTAAGGACGAGTTTCCACCAACTATCCTATCCCAACTTGTGAAATTCAAGCCTCCACCCTTAAGGACTAATTTCCACCAACTTATCTTCCCAAAAACCACAAACCTCCGCCAAATCGTGTAGTGTGCTCAAGGGTTGTCGAAGGCGTTTGGACATCATTTTCCGCTTGGTAGAACTATTGTAGTTGATTGGAGGCTTCAAGGTTGCTATAATCCTTCATCTTTGCCTATTGTAATTCATACTTTGGGTAAACCTTGTTACTTTTCTATTTTAAGATGTTTGTTATTGATATGATTATTGAGATTTTGTGTTTGATTGGAATAATGATGAATGTCTTGATACTTTCTTGTTCTTATATTGTTTTTCTTGTTGGTTTGATATGTGACAAAAATAACCATCAACTTGTTACTTGTTCTTATAATGCTTTTCTTGTTGGTTTGATCCGTGACAATCATAACCATCAACTTGTTACTTGCTTAAACAAATAAACGACACTTGTAGTGCAACCAAGTCTCTTGGGACGACCTTGATTTACCATATACTATACTACAACTTGACTAGGGTATACTTGCCCGAATGTGTTCCTAGTTAACCGGTAATTCTTGCATACAAATTTAAAACCCCGATGAAGCACATCAGCACAATATCATCAACATATAATAAAAAATAAGTAGTATCAGTCCCCTGTCTGTGGATAAATAAAGAAGAGTCACATCGACGATGATGAAAACCAATAAGGGTAAGTAGAAAACCGCTGAAATCAAGCCCTAAGGTGGCCCGCTTGCACTATATAGGACCGCCGCGATAAACACACATAATCGTGGATGCGTAATCCCCAAACGAGGTTGATGCATATAAAAATTCTCAGAAAAATCCCCATGTAAAAAGACATTCTTGACATCAAGCTGATGAATCGACCAATGTCGAGAAGCAGCCAAACTAAGAACAATCCGAATAGTGCCGGACTAAAGGTCTCATCAACATCAACCCCCTCTAACTGAGTACTACCATTTGCCACAATACGAGATTTGTAGCGACTAAGACTGCCATCTTCCAAAAACTTATGGCGAAAAAGCTACATACACCGAACAATGTTGGCATCCATAGGTCTAGGTACTAAGGTCCAAGTGTCATTCATAATAAGTGCAAAATTTTCATCACGCATAGCATTTTACCAATTAGAATCATTAAACGCATCACGATAAGATTTGGGAAAGGGCGAAATGGAAGACACATGAAAACTGAGACGCTTAGTGGGACGATTAGTCCCGACATGATAACGTGTGATCATGGGGTGAACCGAAACAGGGTTCGGGTTGGTAGGGGGTCACGAATTATAAGTAGAGAGTTAACAGTGGTAGTGGGAACCGCGGCTAAGGGGCTTTGTGTTGGTGATTGTGGTGGGGCATAACAGGTGGTGAAGGAGGTTAATTAGAGTTTTGATAGGCCGATGTAGGAGTATGTTGGGGGCTGTTGTGTTCCAAGGGGATGTTTTGGTCGACAATGGTATGTGATGAAGGTGTAATTTCGGGCATAGGGTGCACATCGGGAGATGTGGAGAAAATAGGAGGTGTAATATCGGGTTTGTCATCTAAAAATGTGCAGTAGGGTGGTGAAGTGGGTTTGGTGGAGCCATAAGGAAAACGATTTCATTAAAGGTAACATGTCATGAAATAATGATTTTTTGGTGTTTAATTCAAGGCATCGATACCACGGTGATTAGAAGCTGACCAGAGTGTGCGGTTCAAGTTTGTGAGAAGCATAAAGGCGAGGTAACACAAACTCCCAAAAGTACGTAAAAGACTATAGTCGTGGGTTTTGCCAAACAGAGGGTATAAGGGTGTCATTATTAATGGCGGTGGAAGGCAAAATATTGAGTAAGTGAACGTCCATGTTAAGAGCCTCAGCCCAAAATGTCGGTGGAAGGTGTGCTTGAAAAAGTAAAGTTCGAATAAGGTTATTGTTGGTACCAACCATTCGTTCAGACTTACCATTTTGTTGGGATGTTTTTGGGCAAGAAAAACGGAATTGAATTCTATTGTCGGCAAAGAATTTATGCATGTTGTGGTTATCAAATTCGCCACCATGATCATACTGAAAAGATCGAATTTCACACTTAAACTGAGTATGAACATAGTTACAAAAAATACAAATTTAGATAAAAGATCAGATTTATTAATTAAATGATACACCCAAATAAAGTGCTAATAATGATCTAGAAACAAGACATTATATTTAATCCGTATATACCGGAATGGGTGAAGTCCACACATCCGAGTGAATAATATCAAAAGAAGTAACCACAGATCGTAATTAACAAATGGAAGCCTCACGTGTTTGCCAAGATGACACGCAAGAAAAAGTACGAGGTATCTCCTTATTCAACGAAATGAGATTATTAGAGACAAGACGATGTAACACATCACTTGATGTCCAAGACGCTGGGACCACGATGTCGATCGACAAGAAAACTTGAGGAACAAGAGATGGAGCCGTGATCAATAAAGATCTCCTGCTATCACATCGAGAAGCACCCGACGTGTCATGAAATCCTTAATGTAAAAACCAAATGTATCAAATTCAATAGTACAATTATTGTCACGAACAAATTGACGAGCAACAATCAAATTTTTAATAATATGTGGAGTAATGAGAACATGATTTAGGTGAAGAGAATGAAAAGGTGTTGGCAAAACACTATGCCCCATATTGTTTTTTTGAGTAAAAGGTCAAAGACCCGATAAATATATTATCGCAAAAATGTTTATACAAAGGATATGGGTGAATCCTATATCTCAACCCGTTACATAGGCGGAAGAGCTTACATAACAAGATACTTCCTATTCTCTAAACAAGAAAGTAAACCACTACTCAAAAGATAACATTAGACTCCTATGAAGACAAAATTACTTCCTACCAAGGCCTTGGAGCTTGATGCCATACGTGTCATATAAAGCATCCAAATTCCCTGGAAGATCGTTGTTAGGAATTGGAAATTCCATGTTAAAGTGTCGGTCACCCCAATTATAGTCTAGCATATGTTAGCTCGTAGATTTGTAGTTATTTAAGTTATGTAGTAGTTTATTAGTTAATTTGTAGCGTAGTATAGTTTAGTGTAACACCGTGGAGGAAGGACGGTCTTTACCCATCGTGACACCGATCCATGTGCCGATAGAGGTCGCTTAGTTTGTAACCTATAAATACCCTCTACCTTCCAAGGTAGAGGGTTGGAAGTTCTAATCTAACCTTTACACTTTTTTTTATCTCTAGAATTCCTCTCTACTCTCTTCATCTCTAACCATGGCATTCATATACTATCATCATCCTAGATCACCTCAATCATCCAAACAACATAAAATACACGATCCTACAATTGGTATCGAGCCAGTTGTGTTGTTTGTAATGATTCGAATGGTTTTTATATGGTTTTTTTTTGTGTTTAAGTGGTTTTACGTGGTTAATTTTAAACATTGGTTGTTGGTTTTATGAGGTGATAACATGTGTGGTTTTGTTAGTATGAATCGGTTTTTATGTGGTTTTGATATTATGAATATGTTTTTGATACTGTATGGTTTTTATATGAATCACGGTGATGTCTTTGATGTTCTTGGTAGAGACTTGGTCATGTTCTTGCTAGAGACTTGGTCATGTTCTTGCTAGAGACTTGTCCTCATTTATGTCCAGATTCATGGTATGGTCAAAAAGTCAATGGCAAATTGTCTATTATTTCAGAGTAACTTGATATTCGTTGACTTTTTGAAAGTCAATAGTTAGTTGAGTCAAAAGTTAGCAACTTGGTATGTAATGAAAAACTGGTAGCGAGTTGTGCATATACAGCTTTGTGACTATTGAGTCAAAAGCGAGTTGGGTCTATAATAGCGACTTGACAATAAAAGGGCAGCGACTTGGTCTAGTATTTATGCTAGCGACTTGAATCATAAACTCAGCTAGCGACTATTGTTTTTAAGAGTAGCGACTTAGTGTCAAAAAGGGTAGCGACTTGATACAAAACGTTGGCTAGCGACTTAGACAGAAAAGTAGAGATGGAGAAGAGTTAACCACAAGACCAACACCAATAAATAAGACCACAATACCTTATACCAAAACTTCAACACGACCTCGTGTTCCAAAACACCATCATCGCCCTTGTACATCGACACAACCAATTATCCATATCTAACATCCGAACCAAAACCATCATACTCAATGAGGAAGACCATCATCAACAATATCATAATGAAAAAGGTGTTCAATCCAAACCAAAACCAATCTTGACTCAACCATATCCGAATATAACTTAACCTACAACTAGACTCACCCAAGACCCTCTTTATCACTACATCTATACCAAGACTCAAATGAAAACAAATGAATCTCTTTAAACCATTTCGTGCTTGGTGATATATGTATATCATGACCATTGAAAAAGGCCCTCAACACAATATGTTCATCAACGATTCTTGTTATACTTATTGGACAATGTTCGAATTAAAATGAAGAAAGTTCAAAACCATTTAGGGTTCAAACCTCTTCTTGATTCGTTAAAGGAAATAATCAAACGGGACAAAAGATTCATGCATATCATGAATTAACTAATCGTTATGTATAACATGGAATAACCCACCCGTGATTGTCTTGTTTCAACCACAAAGCCCTCTCCATCTTGCCAACCCCGTGGCCTATTCGAGTTTGGTTCCTCATCTCTAACCATCCCCGTGGTGAGTGAATGATGCTCATATGGATGCGCATGTATTTGTGATTAGGATTTGAATGATGCTTTAGAGTGAGGCGCTTAAGAGATAATTATTTATGGAAGACCGAAATGCGCTTTTGGTGTTGAAATATATTAGAGGCGGATGTTTTGAGAAAGGGGGTTGATTATTTTTAAGATGTGTTAGGGTTTGAAGATGTTAGTGTTACTGTAGAATGAGGGTGTGTTTGTTTGTGTATTATTAGGGTAAGAGTGAGTTTAGTGGTGTTTTATACCCCAAATTTTTAGGGTTAGGCTGATTTTGATTCTTGTTGAGTTCATGGGCCTAATTTGAAGATATTTTGGATTAGAAGAGCATGTATGAGTGAATGAGGTTCGGCCCTCATGAGGTATAAACGACTAGAAACTTGCCACGGTTGCCAGGTTGATACATATATTCATTTTATGTTTCACCAAATGCTAATTCAATTCTGTGACGCAATATTCGTATGTTAATTATGATTGGACATATGTATTATTTGTGGATTATGGTATATAGATTTGTGAAATTGGTGATATTATATTCATGGGCGGTTAATCACACTAATACATTTGGGTCGGATTGTGTTGACGGAATATAATTGAATTGGGCATGACGATAAATGAACTTGGAACGGTGTTCATGATTGAACCGGATATGGGTTTAAGTTGTTTATTTGATGTCATGGATTGGATGTCGGGCAAATGAGCTTCTCGTAATTGGTTCGCATAATAAAAGATTTGACGTGATTTCTCATGATTTGGTGACTTGGATTAAAATGTGATTTGATGATGCGAGTTGATGAGATGATGAGATTCGATGGGTTACGAGGTTTGATTATTTGACTACATTCTTTCACCAAAAATATTATGTCACGCTCGAATCGAAAATTGATCAATGTTAACTACGGGTCGCTTTGACGGTATTTCCTATTTGAATTTGAAGTGACGTTTTCCGGCTGCTTACTTATTTCGCCTTCTTTCTTTCTACCCTTCCGCGAAGATGACTTGTTTGAGCATTTATAGAGGGTGATAAAGACTTGGCTATTTAGTTACGTTTGTGATTCTTTCTCGCTTATCTCACAACATAACTATCACTTCGGTGCCTCGCGCAGTTGAGGATATGTCAAGAGGTTTTGTACATTGGGTACACCGTTTCTTCTTCACAAGTATTAGTACAAGTTTAAGTAACAAATTTGGGGAATTTTACTTCATGATCAAGTTTGGCATATCGGGTGTACTTCACCATGTTGTCACTGCAATGGCCGACAAAATGCGTGAATGATGTGTTTACCAATTTGTTTATTGGATGGTTGATGATGTAGTTGATGTTGGATGGTGAACCATTGATGAACCTCTGCATGTTCCCCTAAAATGATATTCACCAAACCCAAATTGTCATAACTCATTCAAATGACATTGTTTACTGTTTTGTCTTGATTTTGTAAAATCCCGCGAAAGAACCTATTTCTGTTTAAATCATAGACTTGTAAATCCGTGACAATGGAAACATCCTCGTAATTGTATTGTGCATTTCGGATCTATCTTACGGTTTATTCTTGGTTTTGTAAAACCCATGAAAGAAATGATTTCTCGCTTTAAACTATAGAATTGTAAAATCCCGTATTGATGGATTCATCCGGAGAAAGGAAAGTGTATTTCGATCTTATCTCGATGTCGGTGTTACGGTTTCTTCTTCAAAGAAGGATAAAGGGGTACTTTATGAATTGGATGTGTTTGAATTTTTGTCATGGCGCTTGGTTATTGCTTGGTTTTACGGGGTTCGTGTTTTTAACCATGGTCGGGATGAATACCATTATCATAGTTCACTTTAAACGCCAAAGGAGGCTAGAATTGAGCTTTTAATCAAGATGTGACAACGGAGTTAATTCACTACTATTTATTCGAGTTTGAAGTGAATTATCACGCGAGTGTACTTAGCATCCGGGTTATCGGGGTGGATGGATGAAGATTCTTCAAGATCCTTGTTCGAGCTTATTATCAAAACGAAGACTTGGAAATCTAGTTATTGTTGGGTGACTTTACCTCTTCTTTACCACTTGGGGAATTGGGCTTTTATTACCTCAAAATAACTATCACTTAAAGGGGTTACGCTAGTGCTCAAGGTCACATTCAATTATGGATTCTCAAGAGGTAATGTACGCCTATTACTTGATGGTTGGTTGGTTGAAGAGTATAGAGTACTTAGAGATTCAAAGGGCATGAATTATCGACACCGATCTTTGTTACATATGTGCAAGTTTAAGTCACAAGTTCGTGGTAGTTTACTGTGGTCAAATTCATCATATTGGGTTTTCCATCACCGTCACAACAAAGAGCCTCTTGAATGATAATGGGTTGATTACATGATTTGCCAAAAGAGATGATGAAAGAGAGATTATGACGCCCTGCTCACATCGGCTCATGCCTCGCTCCTAAAGAAAAGAAAAGTGTACGCTCAAGGCGCTTTATCTTCTCAAGAGAAATCTTCTAAATTATGACCATTCTCATCAACATGCTTCATACTTTTTCCATGCGCCTACCATCAAGTGAACCTGGCTATCGTTGATTGTTTTCTAATTCCACTTTCTCAACTATAATGACGATGGCGACATCCTGTGCTAATTTTATGGGGAGAAGTGTGAATAGACTACATTTGGATGATGTTCACTGTTTAATCAAGAATGGCATCTCCGTATGCAATTTTGAGGGAGAAGAAGTGTGATAATTACGCATGGTTGATTGACTTATGAGAATATATGGTCGACGGCCCTAACTCATGTAAGAACCGAGCTTCTTCTTATCGGATCATCTTTACATGGTGTTTCTTCTAAGAGCCATTGGTTGACATCTTCACTCTGGACCGATGAGTTTATCGACAAAGTGCTTCCGGTTAATGCTTCACGAACGTCAACATGATGATTCGAACAATCTCTATTCTTGTTTGATGTGATTGGTAGTTTGGTGTTACCATCTTGTGTGTTCGCTATGGCTCGATTCACGATTTCCTTGATGAACATCTTTCTGTTCTTGTTTGATCGGGAGGATTTTAGTTAAGGGATTTGCAAGATGTTAATTGGGATGTTTTTGGTGAGATGCTTTTTGGTGTGAGTTGAAGATGTTAACTATCGATTCCCAACCGAACAATCTTGAAGAAGGTCGAGTCTACATCGGTTCTACATTCTCGCTACATGTTAGAAGACTAAAAGACGAGTTGCATTTGATTATCAAAAGACTTCTTTTTAATATGGGCATTTATCAAAGCAGATTGTCGGTTTAGGGAGAGCACTAATTGGGAAAAATAGCCCCTGGAAATTGGAAAATGGCAAGTTTAGTCCTTGTACTTTTTGAGATTGTCAGTTTTAGTCTTTGGAGAAACTTTGCTTAATTGGCAGCCTTGGCCCTTGAATTTTCAGACTTGACAACTTTAGTCATTGTATTTTAACCCTTTAATACCTTGGCCCCTTGTCAAATTCCTCTTTGGCCTACCTATACCATTATGGACCCCTGTCAAATTGCATTTTGGACCTCCTTTTTAATAACACTGCCAAGTCAAATGTGGTTTGACTAAACCCCTACCCGCCTTTTTACTTTCTTCAACCTCTAGCCCTGCAATCACCTGCCAACACTCCATCTCCCTCACCTTTCCACCCAGCCTTATCACTCCAAACACATCCATCCAAGAAACAATAATTTCACTCTCCCCCACACTCAATATCAACCCCACTGTCAAATACCCATTTTCCCGCCAAAATGAATGAATGGCCAAGATGATCCTAAAGTCATCCTATGGCCCTGGAACCATGTGGGATTATCTCAGAAAGAGAAAAGAGAGCACTTGGAGCTATAAAAGAGGAAGAAAGAAGCAAGAATGGGGAGTAGCTAGTTTTATAAAATTTTCTTTATGTCGTTTTTTTTAATTAATGTCTTAGATTAATCAAAATGTTGTAATCTCAGTTTCTTTGTATCACTTTTAAGTTAAATTCTCATTTTAATGTGTTGTTAAGTATCAATCCAAGTCTTTATTCAAAATTCAAATTTGTTGTTCATCGTGCACTTTTTCGTTTTATTTCATATGTACAAGCTTTCAAAGAATTTCATTTTAAGCTCATAGGTTTATTCAAGCTTATTATAGCTTTGAGTAAGGCCATAGTTCGATTTTAAGCAATCTTGTAAATGGTCAACAAAAGTCAACGAAAGGCAATGATGAATAAAGGATACCGATTGGGTTAAATTGCGTAACGGTTCAGATTGGGTCAGATCTTAGCATAATGTAGATGGAGAATGGGTATTGGTCATTGTGAATTTTTCTCGATTAATTCTAGCTTAGCTTGGATTCTTGTAAGTTTTCATTTTAATCCCAATTTTAGTCTAGTAGTATGGATTAGTTGCTAGTCGTTATTTTGTGTTGATGAAATTCTATTATGTTGATTATGTAAGTAGTAAGGCAGCATAGCTTATTTTGATTAACAGTTGTTCAAATCATGAATCATCATCATTTAGAAATTGTTGTTCGAGGTCGTAGATCCGTCTTGAGCTTTAGTTAGGTTTATTCATACTACTTAAATCAGATTGAAGCTAGTTGCAACTTGTTAGTGTGATTTGGTTGTTTAAAGCTACATTGCGTCACATTAAGGAGTGTTTGGTTTATTTTGTAAACCGAGTTAGAGGATAAACCGAGTAGATATGTGTTTGTTCTAGCTCTCTTTAGCCATAAGTAACTCATTTCAAGTTTAGCTTTGCATCTCTAACCTCTCTTAGTCAAATCTTTTTAAAACTGCTTATTAACTGCTTACTTTGCTCACATAAGTTGGAGAAATTTAGCATATAGGATTAGAAATAGATAAATGAGCTTGCATTAGTCTCATTTCATTACATTCATCATTTACAAGATTTAAATCAATTTTGAATCTCATTTTAGTCAACATTTTAGTTTTACCATGAAAGTCAAAAGTTGCTAAATGGATTTTCACCCAACTTCCGAGATTTTTCAGCTTCAATCTTGAATCAAAATCATTGAAATCATGGGGATCACAAGTTCAAGAGGGTCTAGTTTGGTAATATGAATTTTCTAAATTTTCTCAAGTCCTTTCAAGTTCCATGTAAGTCGTTATATAAGCTCCATTTGCCCCGCGACAGGGATTATCACCAAAATGTTTTTCCGCCTTTTTGCAGAGCTTACTCAAGGTTCATAACCGCTATCGTGGTCTCCTTTTGGTTTACTAGGTCTCACCAGGTCCTCTCTAGGTCCCTTCTTCGCTTTTTCGCCTCAACTTATTCTTGTGCTTATTCTTTAGCTCAAAGTAGAGCCTCTCAACTGTTTTTAGCTCAAAAGCCAAAACATCAAATCTGTTGAGTTTGTGATTTAGAGGTGTAAGCTCATTGTTTTATGTTGCAATTAGGTTCTTTTAGCTTATCCTAGTTCCTGTTTTCAGTTGGTGCTTGTTGTGCTCCTTTAGCTTATCCAAGTGCTTATTTCATAAGCACTTGGCTCATCAGTTTCTAATTTCTCCAAACAAGCCCCTGTTTTTCTATTTTTCCCAGATTCCTAATATAATTTTAGAGTTTTCCTGAAATTTTCAGATTTTTCTAAGTTGATTTGCTATTTTTCTTAATTTAAATTAGTTTTTAAGTCTTTTTAATTAGCTTTAAATACAAAAAATTAAGAAAAGGTTCAAAAAAATAAGTTTTCATTTTTCTTAAGTTAAGATAAATATAAAAAGCCAAAAAAGTATTTTTCTAGATTTTTCTTAGTTAAAATTGTATTTTTAAATAATTTAATTAGTTTTTAATAGTTTTTAATTCATAGAAAATTCATAAATAATTAGAAAAATACAAAAATAGTTTTGAAAATTCTATTTTGATATTTTAGATTTTTCTAAGTCTTAATTTTATTTTTCTAGCTTTATTTCACATTTTCTTGTGTTTTAGGTAATTATTAAATAGTTAAAATTAGTTAATAATTAATAATAATTAATTTATTAGTTATAAAAATAATTTTCTTTTTCTCAATATTTTCTTTTATCATTAGGTTTGTAAAAATGTCATTTTCATATTTTTAGGATTTATATTGTGTAAGTTTCACGTTTTTATTTGTACGTCGCGTAGTTTTTAAATTAAGTTTTATAAAAACATAAAAACAAAAACATCATTTTGCAAATAGTGATAGCGTTTATTTAATAGTTTTTAACTTTTTAATTTCCTTTAATTTGCATTTAAGCCGTTGTAATTTGTTGGCTTTTTCTGTAGTTATAATCATAATCAAATCCCTTTTTCGTTCAAATTTCTCGATCACTTTACGTTTGATAATCCATTGCATAGCTCGCTGGGACATAACGACCCGGGGAGACTCTATACTCCTCGGATCTTCATTGCATTCGTGTTGAGCGCTTTAAGTCGATTACGGTCCGCCATTCACAAGTGGCGTGCTTGAGTGATTTAGCTTGACTGTCAGCACGCATCAAATTTTGGCGCTACCACGGAGTCAGGCCGATTATCTTCCGCTTAGCGATTAGTGATTTGGATATTCACTCTTTGTCTATACCATCCGTATGTGTTTATATTTTCTTTTAAAATCAAAACCCAAAAAGATTTTCATCCTTTGTTTTACAAAATGTTTTTCAAAATACCAAAACATTCATCTTTACCCTCTTACCCTTTTTGATTCTTTATCCCTTTACCTCTATCCATTTGATTCTAACTTCTTCTATTCTCATGGAATCTCTCGAGGACTAATGCTGGGACGGTTGAAAAACTTCAGACGTGTCACAAATGTCTAGAATTCGTGTTGTTCGTAATGATCCATTCATTCTCGAGAGAAATGGAACGAGAAATCGGGTGACAAAGGACCGTGTACTTCCTTCCGATAATGGGAGTGTTAAATCGTCCAACCTACGGTTATCCAAAGACCTAAACCTCAATTGCTCCTAAGCCGCCTAGAATTGATTCTAAACTTTCACGATTTACGGTTAAAAGCAAACATGCGTAATTCGATCCGGTGACTAGCAAGAATGACTTGCCTAATCTTCACGCTTCTCAAGAACCGTAACCTGAGACCATAATTCAAGTGGTGGAAATTGCTAGCTCTCGAGCACACCACTTGTCCCACCTCTTGATTTTTCAAAAGTTCTTCGAGTCTTAATAGTCATTCGATCACCATGTTGGTTTTGTTGATTCTTTGAATAAACCGATTCCTTCTTATAACTCTCAAATGCAATCGCTTATTCCTTGTGTCGGTTGTGGTGAGCCTCTTTATGGTTCACCTCGTCGTTGGTGTACGTGTGTACAATGTGGTAATGATATCCATAACGGAGTTGTTTGTTTTGTGGTTCGAGGAATTCATTTGATTATGATCCTAATCGAACTCATTTAACGACCCTCAAACTTTTCCAATTACCCACCACACCCGACTTATCTTCATATAATCAACATACCGCGTGAATTTTGTGGAGGTCCTCACCTAGGATTTGAGTGTCAATCCCGAAACACGCTTGTCTATGAACAATTTTCCAGTAATGCTCGTAACTTTGGTTATGTCCAAAATCCATATGATTCATTGCTCGGACTCAACGCTTTTTCATCATGTAGTACGTGGAGGTCCCACTTCACTCTAATTGTCAAATAGGGAATCCATTTCCTTGTAACAATCATGACTCTCTCTGTGTTTGATAATTTCCAACCTCCACAAGACCATACGGTTCAAGCTCCACCGAGCCGTTGTCTCATGAAATCTCCCAGATTTTGAAACCGCAATGAAAACACTTGATGATATGATTAGTAACTTTAAGAATCAAGTGAGTGGTGAAAAGACCATGGGAGAATTGCTAGCCAGAGCGAAAGGCCCGTGAATCTAGGGAAGAATTATTAGTCCTAGAGCAAGCGGCTCAAGACGCTCCCAATTTCTTAAGGCAGCTATATGATGATGACGAGGAGAGTTTTATCCTTTTAAAGATAATATTTCTCAACTCCCTCGGTCGGTTGATATCCCAGCCAGCTGAGATTTCATCTCAAACAACTGCTATCACACCAAGCTCCCACTCACTCTCCGAATACGGGGACGAGCATCTTGACACCGTTCCCGAAAAGGAATCTGACGAATTCATAATCTAGTGTTGAGGACCTTGTCCCAATCCGAGAGAGTCACGTGGAACTTCGATCATATGTGTGATTCTCTTCCTCTCGAGTGTTCAAATGATCATTTGGAAACTTTCTCCGATTTTAGCGACGATTGTGCTTCCTTTGAAACATCGAGTACGCTGAGGCATCACTTCCATAACTCGATGTCGATCCCTTCTTGAGGAGTTCTCCGTGAACTCACTCACATCAATCCACTCTTTGATTTCAAGCCGATCCGGGAGAGACCGAAAATATCATCGATAATGATCGCTCACTCACTTCTTATCCCAACAATCCAATAGAGAATGTTGATCACTTTGTTCCCAAACATTCAAAGCTACTTTCACCATCCTCTATTTAAATTTGACTCAATTCACTTCAATTTCGAGAATCCACTCTTTGATACTCGATTGAGGATAGTGATGAGCCCGCAATGGAACAAGAGTTCACAATTTCACCTCATGTGAATGATTCTCTTCATGAAGAGTTCTCCGTGAACTCTCTCATGACATATCTCCTCCGAACATAATCATTTCTATTTTGATCTTGAGGATGATATTAGCTCGGAGGAAGGTATACTCATCATACGAGTATGCTTATTAATAATACTACCTCACCCTTCCTCCCGATATGTTCACATTTGAGGATGAAGAATGGATCTTGATTGTTATCGTAACCTTCTTCCTTTCCTCAAATATCCGGTGATTCTCTTCATCTTCACTCCTTCGGAATGAAGAAACTATCTTTGATCCCGCATTTTCATTTATCATTTTTGAGCGGTCCTATGTATATCTCATCGGTGTGGAACTTTCACGTGCTTCAAATGTTTGTCCAAACATCTTGAATGAAAGTCCGATGGAGATTGTTTCTTCCACTTTGCTTCCCCATGAACCAATTAATTTGGGGTCGAGTCAAGCTAGCGACTCGGTAATCAAAAACAGTAGCTAAACATGGGTTTTCACCCGTGTGTACCTGATGAGTGTCTAAATACTCATCATTTTTGTACAATCTAAACTGCAAAATCATCCGAAAACACTCAAAATGCATCAAATGATGAAAATATCACAAATGTGTTTTATGTGTTTTAAATGCAAAATATCAAAATCGATGAAAACGATCAAATTTGTAAAATGGCGCTTTAGTCCCCAAGTTTCAAAAGTTGTCAAAAATAGTCCCCGGTATATCTAAATAAAGAAAAATTTCATTTAAGGTCCATGGACTCAAAAGTTGTCAAAACAAACCCTTGAAATGTAAAATTTGTAAACTACAACTTTGGTCCTCAAGTTTGAAAAATGTCAAAATGGCCCCTCGAAAATTGGAAAATGTCAAGATTGGTCCTTGCATTATTGAAACTTGTCACTTATGGTCCTTGGAGCAACTTTGTTGAATTGGCGCCCTAGGTCCTCGAGTTTTGAATTTACACCTAAGGTCCCTATGTATTAAACCCTTAAATCCTTTTTGGCTCGGTCAAAAGCCTTTGAACCCCCGTCATAATACATTTTGACCCCTTCTATTATTAACCTCCGTCAATCCTTGGTCAAAACACTCCACCCCGCCAAAAGTCTTCTTCCTCCCACTTGTTTCTCTCGCAACTCAACCTCCCATCATTCCACTCAAACTTCACCCTCCATGTTCCCCACCTCCACACAACATCCAAGATTCATTTAATGCATCCTACTCCCTTACTCAACCCCAACAGCTTAAAAACCTTTTTACGCCAAATTTATCAATGGTCAAAATCTCCTCAATGATCCTATGGCCCTAAAGGCATATGGGATTAGCTCGAAGTTGTGCAAGAGAGCTTTGTTATAAAAAGGAGGAAAGAGAAGCAATAAAGAGAAGAAGTAGTGTAATTTTATTTTGTAATGTCGCTTTAATATTTTTAAGATTTCAGATTTAATTAAGTTTCAAAGTACTCTTATGTAATTTCGGTGTTTTATAAACCTTTTGAGTGTTAAATCTCAAGTACGAATTACTCTTATGCAATTTGCAATTTCAAAATTCGTTCATGTGAATGTTGTTTGTATTTGATGTTATGCAATTATAAGCCCAGATAAGCTCACATTTAAGCTTTATATGCTCACTTGTACTTATTGTTTACCCGTAAAATCACTACTCAAATTTTACTCTTAAAATTGCCTCTACCAACAAAAAGTCAATCAAGAAGATCAAATGGATTTGGTTATGATTTGGGTTGATGCAGTCATTTTATGGGTGGATATGGGTTTAGAATAGGTTGGTTTGGTTCGTGATAATGTCGCATACGAGCTTGATCATTTGTAAGTTAAAATTTCTTTCTAATGTACTTGTTTGGATTTACTTGTTAAGATGTGTTGTAAGTCGCTTAACTAGTTAAAAATAATTGGTTTAGGTTTGTTTAGCTATAATTAACTCATATCGACCTTTGTTTGCACCTAAATACCATAAAAGTCAAAATAAGCTTTTGATCATAGCTATCCTTTATCTGTTGATTTCTAGACCGCATGATCATACATGTTGGTTTGAAAGTTGTTTATTTAGCTTAATCTCATCTCATTGTAGCTTATTTCAACATATTCATCTATAAAATCAATTAGAAGTTCATCAAAGTCAAACTTAGTTCATAATCTAAAAGTCAAATTTCTAAATGCGCTGAATAAACTGCGAATTTTATTGTGTGTTTATTATTAAGTTTTAGCTTAAACTTTTGGGATAGTAATATTTAGTTGCTAAATAAAATTAGAAAAATGCTAGCTTGTTTCTTACTAGTTTTTAACTGCTTATTTTCAAGCTTGATTTGAGCACCTTAACTGAGAAAGTGCCCTGTGCACAGATTTAGTACCCAACTTCATAAGCTCTCATAGAGCTCATTAGTTAGCTTAATAATGTGTAATCTTGCTTTTTGAGAAGCTTAACTAGCTGTCTTAAGGTTCTTATTTTCATTTTTTAAATTCTAGCTTATTTACTAGGTCTGCTAATAGCTTTTTAACTTGTCCATTTTATCTAGTCCAATAATAAGTCAGTGTTTTCAAGTTTTTGAACAAGCTCATTAAAAGCCCTCTAGTAAACACCACTGTGAGTATATTAGCTTTTTGGATAGCTCATTTGGTCAACTTGATATTCCCAGTCTTTGTTTTCATTTCCAAGATCATTTAAGTGCTTAATTTAAGCTAGAAGGTGCCTAGTAATCACAATTTCTGCTTGCGCTTTAAGATTTTGCTTATTTTGGCTTATTTTGTGCTTATTTCTTGGTAATTAAGCTTCCTCGCTTGTCATTTTAGCTTTTTATTAATTGCTTATCTTATTTTCTTATTAGTTTGTGTTTATTTAGTAGCTTTTAGCCACTTGGCTTTAATCTTGTGCTTATTCATATTTTGCTCCATCATAAGATCTTAAGCCAAATCGTAGCTTATTTGTCATTTTATAAAAGTTTTAATTTTAAAATTGCTTATCCTTCTTTGCTTATTAAGTTTGTAAAGAAAAATTCCAAAATAAAAATGTTTTGCAAAAGGGAGAGGTGGGTCGAACCCGAGACCTCTCCCTCAAGAAGATGATAGGTGTACCAGATAGCCATGCCACTGGGACTTGTCTTGGTTTTATTTTGCAACATCTAATACTTAAGTACCTTTTGCCGCTTTAGCTTATACGACTTATTTAGTTGTTAGGAATTAGAAAATTCCAAGGTCGAAAGAGTCGGTCACCCCAACTATTATCTAGCATAAGTTAGCTCGTAGATTGGTCATTAGTTACGGTCTATGTAGTTAGTTAGTAGTGTAAAATAGTTTAGTGCAACACCGTGGAAGAAGGTCGGTCTTTACCCACCGTATCCCCGATCCACAGCCGTCAGAGGTCGCTTAGTTTGTAACCTATAAATACCCTCTACCTTGCAAGGTAGAGGGTTGGATGTTCTTTGGTAATCTAATATTCCACTAGTTTCTCTCACTAGAATGTCCCACTCTTTCTCTCTCTAAAACCATCTATGTGCTCATTATGTTAATGTTATGATGTGTATGTGAAAAGTTATATCTCACAATTGGTATCAAGAGCCATGGTTAGATCATATCTTGCACATCTTTGGATTTATAGTGGTTTTTAGGTGGTTTTGAGTTTGAAAAGTTTAGTGGTTTTGCATCATTTGGTTGATCTCTAGTGTTAAAGTTTGAATTTTGTTGGTACTTTTGTGTTTAGAATCATCATAAGTGTTTAGGTTTTCATTTGGTAAGCTTGAATCATATTGGTTGGGTTGTTTTTGGATTGAAAAGTGATGTTTATATGGTTTTTCATGGTAGCGAGTTAGTTCACGGATAACCTTTCTTCATAGCGACTTGCTTCATTATTTTGTAGCGACTTACGTTGTTAAAAGCTAGCGAGTTAGAGCTAGCGAAGTTAAAGGACAAGTAGTGGACCTCCACCACGGTAGCGACTTGTGGTAGCGACTTGGTCAAGAGCGAGTTGCTCTTTAGCGACTTGTGTCTCTAGCGACTGTGTAGCTTAATTGTCGCCAAAATTTGGTTAGCGACTTGTGTGTAGCGAGTTACCACCTAGCGACTTACATCCGCTAGCGAATTGGAAAGCTAGCGACTTAGAGTGGTGGCTAATTAGTGTTGGCGACTTGGGATTAGTACTAGTAGCTAATTGATTCTTAATTTCTAGAGATTTTGGGAGTAATTCATAATAACACAATGTCACCATCACGGATTCTTTAATCACCAAAGTACTTGCTCTCTATGACACAAAGATGTAATAGTGAAACCGAATGCCCATCCAAGACCTCACACCTAATGACTCAAGATCGATCAATCGTAATAACTCAAATAAGTCACTCTTAATATCCTCGATAATACTAAGAATATGGAATGCACCAAAGTGAGCCGCTTCAACATCTCACCACCTTCTCGATTATTCTTATCAACAACTATGGATCGAACAAGTTGTGCTATCCTTCGTCAGGATTTTCCCACTTTAACAAGAACTGCTTTGCTCAACTTAGAACGATCGAGGGTTCAAATTAACAAAGAAAAGATCTCTTCGATGATTCTCATGTCGCCTCCAAACCATCACAACCAATTTCAACCACTTATCCGGAAGAATACTCCCGATTTTGATGATATCATGACCGGAATGTCTTTCAAGAAACACACGGAATGGAAATTCATGAGTTCGTAAACTCATTTATTCAACTTATGAGTAATATGGAAACATACATGAAGAAACCGCTAATGAGAATAACAAGTCAAGGATTTGAACGAGTGTCAAGAGTGTCCATGGAACAATGATGACGTGTCATGCTTCATTCCAATTGAACCAAAGAAGACACTGCTTGCGTAATCTCACCGTGATGGAAAAAGATGTAGAGAACAACACCGATCTCAAATTCTCGTAGTCCGAAAAGGTATCAATCGACAAGGTACACTTATCTCGATCACACCAATTCTCACAAAAGGTACATGACTCTTACCCGTAACATGACAATGTGGAATCAATCTTTGTTTTGTCTCGAATCTAATGCAAGCAACATGATTGAAAAAGGGTATATGATGAGCTTTCAAACAAATTTTCAATTCTTGAAAACACCGTATCTCTTTGCAAATTGAAATACAACATAAGGATGAAATGTTTTATGCAAATAAACAAGGTAGTAACTGAACTTCCGAATTTAGAGAATTTTTGAAATTAATCGTTAAAATCTTTATCTGTGACAAAGATTCGACCATAAGAAATCTGAAATCTCTTCTTTCAGAAGCCCAGAAATGTGACCGTCATGAGATGAGTGATACGCTAGATTCTAGGAATTCTGAACTAGCTCTATGTGTGTCCAACCTTCTAAGAGAAAATGAGCAGTTAAGAAAGAACCTTGAGGATGCAGACTCTAAATTAGTCAATCAATCTAATCTATTGATGAAAGATATTGATGACCTCAAAGCACAAATTCGTGATAAGAGCTTCAATATTGTGGCCCTAAAAATGAGCTCAGAAGTATGTCGGAAATAGGATGAACACTAAGTTTGCAAAACCTTCAACTTTGGGAAAGTCAACGTTCGTAACCACTTGAAACGAACAGTTATTAAACAACCTAATGCCTTTAGGTCTGAAAGAGCTAAACCATTGAAATCTAAGCTTACATCCCAAGTTGATTACAAGTCTGTTTTGTCAAAACCAGCCACTTCATTGCCTAATTCAGATATGATGAATCCCAAGCATAGGACTAATGAACATCACCCACAAGTCAAAAACGCTATAAGCTTAACTAGATATCATGCAAAACATAGTCCGATGATCAATCCCTAAGAAATTCTCGGATCACAAAAGACAAATAGTCAAAACAAGGGTGTGCACTCATTTAGTTCATCTCATCGTGGCTTCAAATGGATTCCCACCGCGTAGTATTTAAGTATACAGACTTAAACGAACTTACATCCCTAAATCATGCCTCAAGTGGATTCCCACAGTAAACTTTTCAAGATTGTAGAACCTAATAGGATCCCCAAGAATGATACGTCCGGATTATACCGTGTTGATTCTAAATGTGAGACTAAACATGTCACTAACCCCTTTATGAACAAGTCTACATGTGCTTCAAGTACAATGTGCTCTCGCCTTTTTCGTGTACAATGCTCAACTCAATCAGAACTTCATGACTTGGTTCCCTCAGATATGAACATAGCTCATTCAGAGCTATAGCTTGCCGTAATTGATGTACTTCTTACATTGACTCCTATTCATCTTGAATCGTGACTCGCTCTCCCATGTTTGTGTATAAATCAATTTTATTAAAAAAAAAAAAAAAAAAAAAAAATAGAATATACCCTTTCAAAACTTTATCATTTCTTTCATTTTTTTCTAATAATGAATATACTCCTTGTTATCGATAACATCTACGGTCCTAGAAATGTCATTCAATAATGGCACGGGATCATAGATGAAGTTCGAACAATTGATATATTCTTGGTAGTATAATGGATTGTTAATATCAATCAATGTTCTTTGATGACATTGATTGAGGGGAGATTAATTTTATGTACCATTGGCTTCAGGTCGGTTATGATGATTGGTTATTTGTATGATGTGGTGATTTCGCTTGTGTGACTAATCGGTTATACTTTCAAGTGTGCTTTCGTTGTAATCGCCTATGTGTTGAAATGTTGAATTATTTCATGATGATCTGTAATAATCGATGCTAGAGACGTTGTCCTATCCGTGTTAGCATTTTATTACCACTCACTCATTTTTACCATAGGGACCAAACTTGTCATATAGTGTAAGTTGTTGCATTAGCTAATTACCACCTTTGTTTATAACCACAAGGACCAATTGTGTCATATCGCTTAAGATATGTTGTATAACCCCAAATGAGTTACCCATTAGCGAGTTACCTAATCTTTTCACTTTTCTCTCTCTCGTTTTTTTTTTCTCTTCGTCTTCTCATTCTTTCTAGCGACTTAGATTAAGGTTTGCATTGATTCCCTATTATCTTTACTATCTTATGCTTTAGTGTCTAGTGTTTAACTTATCACTATTTCCAGATCCTTTCTGTGCTCGCGTGGTGTGATTTGTTGACCCTCTCGCTTAGGTTCGGATTTTCTTTGTAAATCGTATGTGTGTTACTTATTAAATGATTGAACGTGTTATATATCGTTTGGATTATATTGTTTGTTTGGACTATATTGGTTGGATACATTGATGGATGATTATAATGGATTGGACTGATGGGTTGGGTTAGGAATGTTCTTGGTGGCGAGTTAGACTGTTCTTGGTAGCTTAATTAGTATGAATGTTCTTCATGGCGAGTTAGAGCTCTACAGCTTAATACGCCTCAAAGAAATGAATTAGTTCACTAATTTCCAATGACTTGGTTAGCGAGTTAGTAACTAGCGACTTGTATTTACAAGTTAGCTAATTAATAACCCAGCGACTTAGTTAACCACTTTGTAGCGACTGGCTTAGTTATCGTACATGGCGACTTGACTTTACGAGCTAGCTTAATTATCCTAGCGACTTGGTTAGCGAGCTAGCAGATAGCTTACTTGTATTTACAAGTTAGCAAATGTGTTACCTAGCGACTTAGTTGTCTACTTTGTGGCGACTTGGTTTAAGTTTTATTCATGGCTACTTGGTCTTACATGTTAGCAAATTAGTTTAGCGACTTAGAGAGCTAATCCTTTTATGACTTGTCCGTGGCTCTAGATGACGACTTGTTTTACAAGTTTATAACAGTTGTTCATGATTGAGAATTAGTCTTAGGGTCAAGGTTGTTCAAAATGTTCAAAGTTGTTGCTAAAGATGATTTCGCCTCACTACTCCTAGGATCTCCTAATTCGCCTTGTTGAATCAACTTACTCTATGTAAACTGTTATAACATCTCTGCTTAGGCAAAAGGTACCTGGGTTCTCTCACGACTGCCAAATGTTTCTTTTTGCCTCATACATATGTGTTATATCACTTTTACATGTGTATCTTGGCTCATGTCATGATCACGTAGTTATGCACTCTTTTGCCCTTTAAACCCCTTATAAGCTCGTCATGTAATCATTCTTCTATATGAATGTTCCTCATTGTTATATCTTTATGTTATCATATAGTTGAAAGGTGTTATACAGTTGCAATCTTTGCCACTCTATCTGTCTCCATATGTGTTAGGAACTTCTTCAGTGTTTCTACCTCCTTGTCATAAGGGTGCTCTCAATGCTGTCTCACTTACTATGTATTATCTAACCTGTTCCCATCTATTACTGTTGATTGTATGACTACTCAGAACATCAATGGCTAGTTCAATCCCATAAAAGAGCGGATCCGTCAGATCATCCGAGTTATCTCGCATTTAAGAAATCCTTCCCAAAAGTCAATGGGTCGCTATTGGTAAAAGCAATCGTATGTGGACCTTCAAAGGCTTCAACAAAATCCGATACTCAAAGTTTCAATTGACATCCTCAAAACACTAACTTCTTCGGGCTATTACCAAGCAATGCTCAATTCCTACCATCTACATTCAACAATTCGAACACCGCTCAATGGAATAAAATCACAAAGACGATACTCTTGCAAGTCGGATAATATGGAGTTCACAATTGATTCTCGATATTCGAGCAAAGCTCTTGAATCACACCATGTGACCCCGACGCTCGCTTTGAATCTCCGCCTGTGTCGACGATCCGATCGTATTTTTATTGGGTGGGATATCGTAACAAGATTTCAAGAGCATCCGACATCATCACGGGTCACATGTATCAACCCCCGAGAGCCATTACAACCATTCTCGAACTTATGCTTATCCGGGAAAACTTGTGGTTCGATAAAGTGAGAATTCCTATCTTGCAAATCCTATGGGAATCTTTAATAGGGTTGATGTGAATGTCTCGATCGATTTGGGAAGAATTCTCGTTATCAATGAACACATTCATATCTCGATAGAACCTATTTCCTAACAATGTTCAAGGTCGTAAGAAGCGTAACAAACTTGTAATTCCCAAAGATCGATTCTCCAAACTTGTCATCCAAGATTTGCAACAAACTCACAACTTCACCCTAGGTCCGAATCAACTCTACACAAAGCGTAACATGAATTTGTTTTAGGAAACTTGAAATATGTTCCTAGAGGTTCGAATCAAGAAGTATTTGATTGCCAATTCTCGATCGCCTTCTCACGATGATATCAAGAAGAAGGACTACTTCAAGCAATACATGAAAAGTGCAACCAAACTCTCTCGCTAATGTCACACCTCTCCTTTACAACCAACTGCTCCCAAGACCACCTCTCGACTCTAAAGCATCCTATGCCTCTTCCTAAAAAGAGACGTGAAAGATCTCATCACGTAATCTTCATCCAAAAGCATAAAGAAAAGAAGAAGAAAGTGGAAAAGGAAATAGATGAGAACACCGAGGTGCCAAGGAATACTTTCGTGTTAATTGATGAGGATGACGCCGATCCGCAACTTGGTATTCAAAGAAAGTCTTGAAGATCAAAATGTGAAGGCTCCAGAGGTGGAGTTGTGTTAAGAGAACCCGCTCAACCACCTCAACAAATGCCCCAATTACACTTGACAAGGGTAAAGGAGTTGCAAGTGTTGAACAAGTCGCTCACATGCTTTTAACCATCTCATCATCTCCTCTAGCACCACTAATCAATATGAGTCAAGAGAAGAAATGATTCACCTCATGTAAAAGAACAACTGTGTGGTGCCCAAACGCTTAAGGAATCTCTATCACTTGGTGAGACTCAACTGAGTTGAATGTTGACACTGCTACAAAAGGGCTCACAGGAGAACCTTGGGACAAGATCCGACGAGACCTTGAAGATGGATGAACCAAATCGTCTACAAACTCTCTATCTTCACTTAAGAATCTTGATGATGACTTCTTTTGGTGATCAATTCATTAATGACAAAACCTTAGACTCGACAATCCATGTATAATGTCAAGATTCAAGAAGATACTTCAACCATTCCTCCAATGACCGCATCTTCACTATCAACCGCACTTCCACCTCCCTTGCTCGCTCAATCAACCGTACAAACACCAACGACAACACCACCAACCCGTAACCCATCTTCACAATTGCAGATGAAGTGGCTCCACCACTTCCCTCCATGATTCTCACGCCCGATCAACTATCGGATAAAACCATTAAAAGGGTAGAAGCATCGAAAGGCAACTTCCTAAACTGCTGAGTCTCGTGGATCGTGTTCTGATTGAGCACCTCAACTTCACCAAGCGCGCATCGATGCTATTGAAGGAGAAGTCAAGGATGCCGTGGAATGGGCAATGGAGGCTCCACTTCTCGACGATTCAAGGACCTCCCATCTCCGATATGAGAGCACCGTGTGAAAGGATGTATGAGGTCAAGAGGACAAGCATGAGGTTCACAAGAACTTTATGAGGCACTTGAAGAATCCATCAAGTTCGACAATTATGAACAGCTTTAAAATTGAAGTCGGAGAAAAGAATGCTAAAAAGAAAAGAAGGACAATTGTGATGGAAACATTGATGAAGGATCGCAAAGATCGCGAAGATCCTCCACCACCGTGAGGCGCTGAACTTCGGAGCCGGGAATCCTTCGACAACACCCAATTCACCTCCATCACGCCCACCATCATCAACCCCAAAACCGTCCAATCAATCGACTCTACAAACAAACAGTGGTACTCGAAGAAATCACCGGACGACGATCGATTCAAGATTCACCTCCACATCCACTTCAATTCTCGATGATCAAGTGGTCCACGAAGAGTCTCAAGTTTTAGCCGACTCGTAACCGTATGAAGATGATGCATCGACGAAACATATTCCTAAGCCATCAAGATTGGTTTGACAATTACATGGCTGGAACCGCACTAGTACATCCGTGGTAGCTCCTTCTAGAGACACAATTCAAAGTCGCATTGTGGAAGATAGACCTCCTCTCCGTAACCCACATGGACAATCCCGTAGTCTCGACTCTATGATTCCCGACAACAATTGGGCATCGCTATCACCAATAACTATGAAGTCCCACCAAGACTCTCTTCGCACTACATCGGTGATATGGGAAGTTTCATTAGATGGTTTTGTGAGCGGAAGTGTATCTCTTCCATAACACCAAGAGATCTAGAAGGACAAGCCTCACGAAATTGTCAAGGTCTTCCATTTCGATGCAAACCATCTTCAATATCGATGGAAGAATGCCATAAGATGTCGAATGACCAAGTCGTTGAGCAACCAACCGCTTCAATGTCAACAAATCTCTTCCTCTTGGTGGTGAACTCGGTCGATAACCATTCAAAGGAATTCTTCTTCAATCACGACTTGACTATCTGTGTGCTCGCTCATGAAAGAAGGCCCGCTCTATCTATTTCAAAGATGAAAGTCGCAATCTATTTCGATCGTGGGCTTGAGCAGATGGTTCCCGATCAATTCGGGCAAATGAAGAACATAAGTATGATATTGCAATGCCTTATGGTATTTCCCACCGGTGGTTCAAAAGAAGATGTTCTACATTGAAAGACATGGTGTCGATAAAAGACGAATGAGGTCGATCAAAACTACAAATCTTAAGCGTTATCGCAGTAGAGATGTTCCCGATCTATGGATATGAGTACTTGAAGAAGATTGTCCTTAAAAGAGTCGACTTCAAAGTGTATACCATTGAAGAGAACGACTTCAAACATCTTCTACCAAATGATTTCAAGATCTCTATCTTTAAATCTTCAAGGACACCGGAGCACTTACCCAGACGTGAGAAAAGGCCCTCTCGCACTGCCACTCTTTGGATCGAGGATTAGTCATACGGAAACGAGTTGAGGACTTTCACTTGGCATTGAAAGCTACCAAACCAGGTCAACCTCACAAGTCCTCAATGGAATGCACCGGGCATGAATTTCATCGAGAATACAAAGTTCTTGACACTCCTAGAGCCGCCATCTTCACCGACAGATATGGATCGCGATGCTTATGCGCCTATGTGAACTCTACAAGTTTAGTGATGGTACGCTCAAAATGGTCAAGAAGAACTTGACACCGAGTGAAAGAAGCCAAACTTGATATGAGATCTTGGGTTAAAACTACGCTCGGACCGATGATGACGTGAAGAGGTGTGAACATTTCATTGCCGCAATCCGTCAAGACTCAAGACACGAAGGATCTTCCGCACCTTGAAAGCTTTGTTGGTGGAAGGCTCGTGATGGTCACTACAAACTTCTTCAAAGAACCGAATGAAGACGCCTTCGAATACCGCTTATGTTTTGTTAACTTTGTGTTATATGTGGTGTATTAAATATGAACAACTGTGATACATGTAATAGTGCTAGGATTTGTACTATGGTTTCCCCTTGTGAAAAAGGGGAAACATCTGTGGTGTCTTTTTTTTCTTTTCCTTATCATATAAAATTGGACACATTTTTCTCCTACTAATATTTTTCCTCATACTTATTTAAATCACTTGAGATCCAAAATCTCAAAGGATTTAAGATTTTTGATCGGGGGAGAAAATGTGATATAAATATGAAAGATGGTAAAAGATAAGATGACCAATTTTGTGCATACTTCTCCTTATATGTGCTAAACAAGTTTTCAATCTCAAGCATATATTAAGGGGAGAACTCTTTGTAAATTCAAGTCATCAGGTACATGACACTTTAAATACTTTAAAGTACCTTGATCACATGGCTTCTAATCCTTTGATGATAAAGGTTCCTCTAATATGTGCAAAACCCTTTTCAACCTCGAGGCACATATTGAGGGGAGCGAATTTATGGAAACCTCATCCTTCCCGAAATGCTATATTTACTTGATTTAATATGGAAGTGATGTTGATATCTTTAGAAAATGGTAATCAAAAGAAGTAAATTCTTTCTCTTGCCTCCGTGTGCAAAACATTTTTCAATACTTGATGCACATGTTGAGGGGAGTTCTCGTTCTAAAATATCAAAAACAATTCGTGTACAAAAGCTTTGATAATATATCACAAGTATCCGAATTGATTTTCAAATGGTTTTCAATTGGATCCAATGGCGATGAACAATACCAAATTGACCGACCAACTTTACTTTATGTACGGTGATATAAGGATGATAAGGTTAGGTATTGGTTCCCATGATCCGCCGTAATCGAGGGATCTACCCAGGACAATCCACTAGTTAGTGTAGAAGTCCTTAGGTATGATGATAAAAGGAGAAAATGAGATAAGGAAGAGTGCGGACTAAGACCGAGCTAGTAATCGAATAAACCCAACAAGGTTCTAGCTATGAAGTCTCGGTAAATCAAGGGGTTGAAGAATTAAAAGAATTGAATGAGAATAGGGTGAAAACAAATAAGCCTCCATTAATTCAACCTTAGGCGTAAACCGGTTCAATTCATATGCTACCGGTGGTAACATCGGTATTGAAGACAAGACGTCATGGACCCAAAGGACGACCGCACTTCAACTTTCCAAACCACTCAAGTTCCTCTTAAAAGGACTTGTTTCATTCTCACGGGAACCGACATTATCTATCGACTTTCTTAGAGATGGTTGATATTGAAGAAGGAGACCTCTCCCTAGTCTCCGACATAGGATCCAAATATGCACAAATTGAGTCTAGAGCCACGAGATCATCAATAAATCTCATTAGGACACTTTCAATGAAGACTCTGTTTCACACAATGTGAAAGAGAGATTATATCTTGAGTCCCACGATTATCCTTGTGGTATTGCTGTAACATCCGAGTGATGTGTTTACACATTCACAATGAAGATGGAAAGCCTCGAGCCAACATCAAACAAGCTCCCGGTAGGTGGCATGTGAGATCTATCATATAGATCAACCATGTGACAACCGAATGAAACAATGGGCGATTCAATTTCTTGAATCAATCCTCGTCAAAGTTAGGGATTGACGGATACCTTTGAAAACCGGTCTTTGTGCTTAAAAACTCTTTTCTTTAGCACATCGACGTGTACTCATTTTTCAAACCAAAAGGTATTTTTATGATTGATAATTGATTTTCAATAAAACCTTCGTTGTATTGCAAAACAATTTCTATTGAGCAATACACGATTGTTTTTCAAATCTCTTTTCTTCAATCAATGGACTTAAAATTACCGGTTCACTCACTCCGTGTTGTCTTCTTTGAGATGTTCCGGTTTGAGAACAACTAGAACAAATGCGAAACCCTCGTCAAGGAGATTCTTAGGAATCCAACCGATCACAAAGATTGTAATCGATCAACGGGAACCGTGGGCGTGTACCTCAATTCAACGAAGTGATCAAAGACACTTTCGTGCGATTTGTTGCTAATCGTTGTATGTGTACGCCCGACGTTTAAAATGATCGTAATGAAGCGGTCAATCCATAGCCGCATGCTCACTTAACACATTCATCTCAAAAGAAATCATGATTAGTGCATCAATGACTCGATATTTTCACACCAAGCTTCGCTACACGCCCATATCATGATTCAACAAATGCTTCCACTACTCGATGAGAAGATATCACGATCCATGATGTGAGCATGTCGGTCCCAAAGTCACAACACCACAATGAATGTCTCGTAGATTGTTGTTTGTCGATGATCTCAAAAGTCGGCTCTTATTTACTATCTCGTGAATCGAAATGGACCTCCTACATTAAGTACAAATCTTTGCGTCTTTGAAGTTGCACCACCTATGCACCAAGTTTACAATGTTGATGTATGAAAGACTACGAGCTCAAGAACAATGTCAAGACTAGAATGCTAGGATTTGAAATGTAAAATATGGGGTGACCTCCTTGGGGAGATTGTTAGAATTAGAAAATTCCAAAGGTCGAAAGAGTCGGTCACCCCAACTATTATCTAGCATAAGTTAGCTCGTAGATTGGTCATTAGTTACGGTCTATGTAGTTAGTTAGTAGTGTAAAATAGTTTAGTGCAACACCGTGGAAGAAGGTCGGTCTTTACCCACCGTATCCCCGATCCACAGCCGTCAGAGGTCGCTTAGTTTGTAACCTATAAATACCCTCTACCTTGCAAGGTAGAGGGTTGGATGTTCTTTGGTAATCTAATATTCCACTAGTTTCTCTCACTAGAATGTCCCACTCTTTTCTCTCTAAAACCATCTATGTGCTCATTATGTTAATGTTATGATGTGTATGTGAAAAGTTATATCTAGTATTTTAAACATTTAATTAGTGTAAAATCTTAATTAATTCATAATAAAAATATAAAAGTCAAAAAATATAAATCTTTTTCTAAAATTTTCTTTTGTCATATAGTACGTAATAAAATTGTTTTTACACTTGTAGGACTTTTATTTCATAAATTTTACGTTTTGTCTTGCGCTCAGTACGTAATTTTTATAAATAACGACGTTTTCATTTTAAATCTAGTTTTAGATAATTTGAGTTTACGTTTTAGTTAATATAGTTTATTTAAGTTATTTTATTTTATAAAATCACAAAACATCATTTTAAATATAGTGACGCGTTTATTTAATAGATTTTACCTTTTTAATTTTCTTTAATTTGCATTTAAGTCGCTCTAATTTGTAGATCTTTTCTTTAGGTAATTTTCTCAATCAAAATCTTTACTGATCACTATCCTTAGTGATCATTCTATCCTCTGAGTTTGCTTTCTCACACCATTGAGTCTCCGTGGGACTAAACGACCCGGGAATTCATTGTATTCTCCAGGACTTCATTGTATTTGTGTTTTAAGCAGTTTTAAGTCTGTTACGGTTAGCCATTCACAAGTGGCTAGCTTGTGTGATTAGACTTGACGGTTTTGCACAGATCAAAATTTTGGCGCATTGCGGGAGGCTTTAGCGTGTGTTTAGCCTTTTCGGATCCATTCTTGCACATATTCCATCTTTTGTAAAAGTTTTTGTAAAGTTTTCAAAAATCCAAAGTTCATTAACACTTTTCCTAAAGTGTTAGCAGACCAAAAATATTTTCATTCTTTGTTTTATAGCCTATTTTTCAAAAATCCAAAATATCCATCTTTACCCTCTCGCATCTTTTGATTCTACATTTCCTTACCCTCTAATCTGTTTAATTCTTCATTCCTTATCTTCTTTAACGTTTAATTCTCCATTCCTTATCCTCTTATCCGTTTAATTCTTTATGTCATGGTATTTGACATGTTCACAGTGTGGAGGTCCATTTAATGGTGGAAATTGTCGTGATGTACCAATGTGGGTTTGGAGACAAGTTTGTCAACAATCCCGATCCCATTTCAAATGAAACACCCGATTTTTCCTACCTACCTCCACAACCCCAATACGAATCCTACTCATGCGAGTTTTGTGGGAATGATTCTCATTACGGTTTTGATTGTCCACCACGGTCCCGCTTGTCATGATCCGGAACCATGTTACAATCGAACTTTGGTGAGTTATTTTCCCAATTATCTCATTGTGAGAATTGCGGGGTCCTCATGCGACTTTTGAATGTCAACCGATGAATCAAAATTTTCACAATTCCAATTCTCCGGTTTGACAATTTCCAACCCCACAAGATTCCATCGGTCATCGACTTCCGAGCCTTCACAACATCTCAATGATTACGAGTGTAATCTTCCACAAAGTTTCGAAGAAATACGCATTCGAAAGAAATTACAAATGAAAAGAATGGTGTGTAAGCTTCAGAGATGAACATAAGAATCCGATATGATGGCGATGATGATGAGGATAGTATTCAAATGAGGGAATATTATGAGGACGACGAGGAGAGTGTTATTCCTTTAAAGATATCATTTCTCAACTCCTCGGTCTATTGCTATCACACCTATCTTACCTTTTATTGCTTCCAAAGACTCTCTCATAATGGGGGCGAGCCTTCTAGCACTATTCCGAAATGGAATCGTCTAGTGTTGAGAGCCTTGTTCCAATCCCAGTGAGTCCGAGGTTATCTCCTAATATGTGTGATGAGCCTCTTAATGATGATTCTTCTCCTCTCTTGACATTCCATATGATCATGTCGAGATGTTCTCGATTCGATAACGATTGTACTTGTTTGACGATTCTTTATCCTATGGAGACATCGATTATGTCGAGGAGCTACCTTCCGAGCTAGTTAGCTTAGAGGAAGTGAGAGATTCGATGATCCGGAAATTGAGGACGAGTTACTTCGTGAACAATTGTTCAATATAAATCTCCTCGTTTCTAAGATCGAATCATTTTGTGCTAAGTCGACTTCATCTCCTATCCCTGTTGTGGATAGTGACTCTACATGGACAAGCCCGAGCTTGAGGCTTTTTCCAATGATTCTCTTCATGAAGAGTTCTCCGGTGAGCTCTCTCATGACATATCTCCTCCGAATATGATCATTTCTATTTTGATCTTGAGGATGATATTGGCTCGGAGGAAGGTGTACTCTATCATAAGAGTTTGCTTATTGATGATACTACCTTCACCCTTCCTCCCGATATGTCTACATTTGAGGATGAAGAATGGATCTTGATTGTTATCAACATCTTTCTTCCATTCCTCACATATGATGTGACTTCTCTCTTCTTTTCTCCTTGGGAATGAGGACACTATCTTTGACCCGGCATTTTCATTTATCATCCGTGAGCGGGTCTTCTCTCATATATCTCGTCGGTGTGGAACTTTCGCGTGCTTCAATGTTTATCCAAACATCTTGAATGAAAGTCCGATGGAGATTGTTTCTTCCACTTTGCTTCCCATGAACAAATGAATTCGGGTCGAGTCAAGCTAGCGACTCGGTAACCAAAAACAAGATGTTACACACCATATGGGTTTTCACCCATATTTCGACTCTTACCCTTTCTACCACCTAAGTGTGGGGTGATGCCCACATGTTATATATAAACATATATCTTAAAAAAAAAAAAAAAAAATCTTTTAAAATAATGGCCGTAATATTTCCTTTTACGTTCTCGGTTTCGGCATAATCATGGGGTACTTTGAATATTGAGGGCAATATTCATTTCTAAGTGTGGGGAATTCTCACGAATTTTATCATATAATTATACCAATTCCCGCTTTTTGGCCAAAATTTTTTGGAGTAAGTGTTCTACACTTACTCAATTGGTTATCGATCCGCCATGTCCGAAAAACAAAAGGATTGGCTAATCCAGAGCAAACGGCTCTTGGTAAAGATTTCTCAAATCCGTTTACGACTTGCAATTTGCCCAAAATTGTATGGTATTCACTCACCATATCTTTAATTAGTGAAGAGTTGGCTAGCCCGCAAGGTTATGGCTTGTGGTAAAGGCGGTGGAAAAGCCATAATTGGTAATCACCACCAAAGATAATTCGATAATTTATCTAAGAGTTGGCTAGTCAGAGCAAACGGCTTCGGTAAAGACACATCAAATCCGTTATCGACTTATGATTTGCTCAAAATCATTTGGTTATCGATGTACCAAGGTTCTTACTTGAACCGAAACATTTGGCTACTCCGTAGTGATGGCTTTTGGTAAAGAGTTTTAAAATCCATTAAAGTTTCAAAACATTGCTGGGACTAGCAATATCTCGATGGGATTGATGAGTGTCTAAATACTCATCATTTTTGTACAATCTAAATCGCAAAATCATCCGAAAACACTCAAAATGCATCAAATGATGAAAATATCACAAATCGTGTTTTATGTGTTTTAAATGCAAAATATCAAAATCGGATGAAAACGATCAAATTTGCAAAATGGCGCTTTAGTCCCCAAGTTTCAAAAGTTGTCAAAATAGTCCCTGGTATATCTAAATAAAGAAAATGTCATTTAAGGTCCATGGGACTCAAAAGTTGTCAAAACAAACCCTTGAAATGTAAAATTTACAAAACTACAACTTTGGTCCTCAAGTTTGAAAATGTCAAAATGGCCCTGGAAAATTGGAAAATGTCAAGATTGGTCCTTGCATTATTGAAACTTGTCACTTATGGTCCTTGAGCAACTTTGTTGAATTGGCGCCTAGGTCCTTGAGTTTTTAATTTACACCTAAGGTCCCTATGTATTAAACCCCTTAACCCTTTTGGCCTGGTCAAAAGCCTTTGAACCCCCTGTCATAATACATTTTGACCCCCCTTCTATTATTAACCTCTGGTCAATCCTTGGTCAAAACACTCCACCCCGCCAAAAGTCTTCTTCCTCCCACTTGTTTCTCTGCAACTCAGAACCTCCCATCATTCCAGCTCAAACTTCACCCCTCCATGTTCCCCCACCTCCACACAACATCCAAGATTCATTTAATGCATCCTACTCCCCCTTACTCAACCCCAACAGTTAAAAACCTTTTTGGCGCCAAATTCTATCAATGGTCAAAAATCTCCTCAAATGATCCAATGGCCCTAAAGGCATGTGGGATTAGCTCAGAAGTTGTGTGAGAGAGCTTTTGTTATAAAAAGGAGGAAAGAGAAGCAATAAAGAGAAGAAGTAGTGTAATTTTATTTTTGTAATGTCGTTTTAATATTTTTAAGATTTCCAGTATTTAATTAAGTTTCAAAGTACTCTCTTATGTAATTTCAGTGTTTTATAAACCTTTTTCAGTGTTAAATCTCAAGTACGAATTACTCTTATGCAATTTGCAATTTCAAAAATTCCAGTTCATGTGAATGTTGTTTGTATTTGATGTTATGCAATTATAAGCCTGTATAAGCTCACATTTAAGCTTTTATATGCTCACTTGTACTTATTGTTTACCCAGAAAAATCACTACTCAAATTTTACTCTTAAAATTGCCTCAGTCAACAAAAGTCAATCAAGAAGATCAAAATGGATTTGGTTATGATTTGGGTTGATGCAGAGTTGTTTATGGGTGGATATGGGTTTAGAATAGGTTGGTTTGGTTCGTGATGTCGCATGAGCTTGATCATTTGTAAGTTAAAATTTCTTTCTAATGTCTTGCTTGGATTTACTTGTTAAGATGTGTTGAAGTCAGTTAACTAGTTAAAAATAATTGGTTTAGGTTTGTTTAGCTATAATTAACTCATATCAGACCTTTGTTTGCACCTAAATACCATAAAAGTCAAAATAAGCTTTTGATCATAGCTTATCCTTTATCTGTTGATTTCTAGACTGCATGATCATACAAGCTGGTTTGAAAGTTGTTTATTTAGCTTAATCTCATCTCATTGTAGCTTATTTCAACATATTCAGTCTATAAAATCAATTAGAAGTTCATCAAAGTCAAACTTAGTTCATAATCTAAAAAGTCAAAATTTCTAAATGCAGTTTTTGAATAAACTGTAGAATTTTATTGTGTGTTTATTATTAAGTTTTAGCTTAAATCCTTTTGGGATAGTAATATTTAGCTGCTAAATAAAATTAGAAAAATGCTAGCTTGTTTCTTACTAGTTTTTTAACTGCTTATTTTCAAGCTTGATTTGAGCACCTTAACTGAGAAAGTGCCCTGTGCACAGATTTAGTACCCAACTTCATAAGCTCTCATAGAGCTCATTAGTTAGCTTAATAATGTGTAATCTTGCTTTTTGAGAAGCTTAACTAGCTGTCTTAAGGTTCTTATTTTCATTTTTTAAATTCTAGCTTATTTACTAGGTGCGCTAATAGCTTTTAACTTGTCCATTTTATCTAGTCCAATAATAAGTCAGTGTTTTCAAGTTTTTGAACAAGCTCATTAAAAGCCCTCTAGTAAACACCACTGTGAGTATATTAGCTTTTTGGATAGCTCATTTGGTCAACTTGATATTCCCAGTCTTTGTTTTCATTTCCAAGATCATTTAAGTGCTTAATTTAAGCTAGAAGGTGCCTAGTAATCACAACAGTTTCCTGTTTGGCAGTTTAAGATTTTGCTTATTTTGGCTTATTTTGTGCTTATTTCTTGGTAATTAAGCTTCCTCAGTTGTCATTTTAGCTTTTTATTAATTGCTTATCTTATTTTCTTATTAGTTTGTGTTTATTTAGTAGCTTTTTAGCCACTTGGCTTTAATCTTGTGCTTATTCATATTTTTGCTCCACTGTTAAGATCTTAAGCCAAATCAGAGCTTATTTGTCATTTTTATAAAAAGTTTTAGTTTTAAAAATTGCTTATCCTTCTTTGCTTATTAAGTTTGTAAAGAAAACATCCAAAAATAAAAATGTTTTGCAAAAAGGGAGAGGCAGGGGTCGAACCTGAGACCTCTCCCTCAAGAAGATGATAGGGTGTACCTGTATAGCCATGCGCCCTTGGGACTTGTCTTGGTTTTATTTTGCAACATCTAATACTTAAGTACCTTTTGCCAGTTTAGCTTATACGACTTATTTAGCTTATTTCAAGCTTATTTAAAGTAGCTTTTTCAACTTTTCTATTTTTCTTAAATCTGTATTAGTATTAAGTATTTTATAAAAAAGTTTCAGATTTTTCTCATTAGTTTTAGTATTTTTAAACATTTAATTAGTGTAAAATCTTAATTAATTCATAATAAAAATATAAAAGTCAAAAATATAAATCTTTTTCTAAAATTTTCTTTTGTCATATAGTACGTAATAAAATTGTTTTTACACTTGTAGGACTTTTATTTCATAAATTTTACGTTTTGTCTTGCGCTCCAAACGTAATTTTTATAAATAACGACGTTTTCATTTTAAATCTAGTTTTTAGATAATTTGAGTTTATGTTTTAGTTAATATAGTTTATTTAAGTTATTTTATTTTATAAAATCACAAAAACATCATTTTAAATATAGTGATAGCGTTTATTTAATAGATTTTACCTTTTTAATTTTCTTTAATTTGCATTTAAGTCGCTCTAATTTGTAGATCTTTTCTTTAGGTAATTTTCTCAATCAAAATCTTTACTGATCACTATCCTTAGTGATCATTCTATCCTCTGAGTTTGCTTTCTCACACCATTGAGTCTCCGTGGGACTAAACGACCCGGGAATTCATTGTATTCTCCAGGACTTCATTGTATTTGTGTTTTAAGCGGTTTAAGTCATTACGGTTAGCCATTCACAAGTGGCTAGCTTGTGTGATTAGACTTGACGGTTTGCGGATCAAGATTACCACCCTAGTGTGGGGAGTTTCCCACATGATATATATATAAGTTTCAAAAAAAAAAAAAAAAAAAATCTTTCTAAATAATGGCGTAGTATTTCCTTTTACGTTCTTTGTTTCGCATAACCGCTGTGCTTTGAATATTGAGGAAATATTCATTTCTAAGTGTGGGGAATTCTCACGAATTTTATCATATAATTATACCAATTCCCGTTTTTGGCCAAAATTTTTTTTTGAGTAAGTGTTTTATACTTACTCAATTGGTTATCGATCCACTTGTCTAAAAACAAAAGGATTGGCTAATCTAGAGCAAGCGGCTCTTGGTAAAGATATCTCAAATCCGTTGTTGACTTGCAATTTGCCCAAAATTGTATGGTATTCACCACCATATCCTAAAAAGTGAAGAGTTGGCTAGCCCGCAAGTTTATGGCTTGTGGTAAAGGCGATGGAAAAACCATAATTGGTAATCACTCACCAAAGATAATATTGATAATTTATCTAAGAGTTGGCTAGTCCGAGAAGCAAGCGGCACGGTAAAGACAAATCAAATCCGTTGGAAGCTAGTGGTTTGCTCAAAATCACATGGTTATCGGTGTACCATGGTTCTTACTTGAATGAAACATTTGGCTACTCCAAGTAATGGCTTTTGGTAAAGAGATTCAAATCCATTAGTTTTTCTCAAAAGATTGCTAGGGACTAGCAATAGTTTAGTCTTGAGGGATTGATGAGTGTGTAAATACTCATCATTTTTAATCAATCTGAGCGCAAAACGCCTAAAATGCTCGAATGCATCAAAATCTGAAAATATTCCAAAATTGCATTTTATCGTTTGGATGCAAAATGTTTAAAATCGATGAAAAATGAGCAAAGTTTGCATAATTGGCGTTTCGAGTCCCTCAAGTTTCTAAAATTGTCAAAAATAGTCCACGAGTCAAAATTTCAAAGAAAAATCACCAAAGGTCCTTTTAAATCATAACTTGTCAAAATTAGTCCTTTGGTGAAAAATATAAAAGTTTGAGAAAATTACAAGTTTGGTCCTCCAACTTTGAAAATTGGGAAAAATAGCCCTGAAATTGGAAAATGGCAAGTTTAGTCCTTGTACTTTTTGAGATTGTCAGTTTTAGTCTTTGGAGAAACTTTGCTTAATTGGCAGCCTTGGCCCTTGAATTTTCGAGACTTGACAACTTTAGTCATTAATTTTAACCCTTTAATACCTTTTGGCCCTTGTCAAATTCCTCTTTGGCCCCTATACCATTATGGACCCTCTCAAATTGCATTTGGACCTCCTTTTTAATAACACTGCTAAGTCAAATGTGGTTTGACTAAACCCTATTTCCTTTTTACTTTCTTCAACCTCAGCCTCGCAATCACCCCAACCTCCATCTCCTCACCTTTCCACCCAAACCTTATCACTCCAAACACATCCATCCAAGAAACAATAATTTCACCTCCCCACACTCAATATCAACCCCACTGTCAAATACCCATTTTCCCGCCAAAATGAATGAATGGCCAAGATGATCCTAAAGTCATCCTATGGCCCTGGAACCATGTGGGATTATCTCAGAAAGAGAAAAGAGAGCACTTGGAGCTATAAAAGAGGAAGAAAGAAGCAAGAATGGGGAGTAGCTAGTTTTATAAAATTTTCTTTATGTCATTTTTTTAATTAATGTCTTAGATTAATCAAAATGTTGTAATCTCAGTTTCTTTGTATCACTTTTAAGTTAAATTCTCATTTTAATGTGTTGTTAAGTATCAATCCAAGTCTTTATTCAAAATTCAAATTTGTTGTTCACTGTGCACTTTTTCAGTTTCTATTTCATATGTACAAGCTTTCAGCAGCTCATTTTTAAGCTCACATAGGTTTATTCAAGCTTATTATAGCTTTGAGTAAGGCCATAGTTCAGTTTTAAGCAATCTTGTAAAATGGTCAACAAAAGTCAACGAAAGGCAATGATGAATAAAGGATACTGGATTGGGTTAAATTGCAGAACTGGTTCAGGATTGGGTTGTATCTTAGCATAATGTAGATGGGAGAATGGGTATTGGTCAGTGTGAATTTTTCTCAGTTAATTCTAGCTTAGCTTGGATTCTTGTAAGTTTTTCATTTTAATCCCAATTTTAGTCTAGTAGTATGGATTAGTTGCTAGCTGTTATTTTGTGTTGATGAAATTCTATTATGTTGATTATGTAAGTAGTAAGCAGTTGCATAGCTTATTTTGATTAACAGTTGTTCAAATCTGTTGAATCTGTCATCATTTAGAAATTGTTGTTTGAGGCTGTGTAGATCTGTCCTTGAGCTTTAGTTAGGTTTATTGCAGTCACTTAAATCTGTATTGAAGCTAGTTGCAACTTGTTAGTGTGATTTGGTTGTTTAAAGCTACATTGCAGTCACATTAAGGAGTGTTTGGTTTATTTTGTAAAACTGAGTTAGAGGATAAATCTGAGTAGATATGTGTTTGTTCTAGCTCTCTTTGGCCATAAGTAACTCATTTCAAGTTTAGCTTTGCATCTCTAACCTCTCTTAGTCAAATCTTTTTAAAACTGCTTATTAACTGCTTACTTTGCTCATATAAGTTGGAGAAATTTAGCATATAGGATTAGAAATAGATAAATGAGCTTGCATTAGTCTCATTTCATTACAATTCATCATTTACTGATTACTTAAATCGGTTTTGAATCTCATTTTAGTCAACATTTTAGTTTTACCATGAAAGTCAAAAGTTGCTAAATGGATTTTCACCAACTTCGAGATTTTTCAGTTCAATCTTGAATCAAAATCATTGAAATCATGGGGATCACAAGTTCACTTGGTCTAGTTTGGTAATATGAATTTTGCTAAATTTTCTCAAGTCCTTTCAAGTTCCATGTAAGCTTGTCATATAAGCTCCATCCGCCTCATGACGAGGGATTATCACCAAAATGCTTTTTTCCAATTTTTGTAGAGCTTACTCAAGGTTCATAATAGCTATCAGGTCTCCTTTTTGGTTTACTAGGTCTCGCCTAGGTCCTCTCTAGGTCCCTTCTTGTTTTTTAGTTTTCACTTATTCTTGTGCTTATTCTTTAGCTCAAGTAGTAGCCTCTCAACTGCTTTTAGCTTAAAAGCCAAAACATCAAATCTGTTGAGTTTGTGATTTAGAGGTGTAAGCTCGTTGTTTTCTGTTGCAATTAGGTTCTTTTAGCTTATCCTAGTTCCTGTTTTCAGTTGGTGCTTGTTGTGCTCCTTTAGCTTATCCAAGTGCTTATTTCATAAGCACTTGGCTCATCAGTTTCTAATTTCTCCAAACAAGCCCCTGTTTTTCTATTTTTCCCAGATTCCTAATATAATTTTAGAGTTTTCCTGAAATTTTCAGATTTTTCTAAGTTGATTTGCTATTTTTCTTAATTTAAATTAGTTTTTAAGTCTTTTTAATTAGCTTTAAATACAAAAAATTAAGAAAAGGTTCAAAAAAATAAGTTTTCATTTTTCTTAAGTTAAGATAAATATAAAAAGCCAAAAAGTATTTTTCTAGATTTTCTTAGTTAAAATTGTATTTTAAATAATTTAATTAGTTTTAATAGTTTTAATTCCTAGAAAATTCATAAATAATCGAAAAATACAAAATAGTTTTGAAAATTCTATTTTGATATTTTAGATATTTCTAAGTCTTAATTTTATTTTTCTAGCTTTATTTCACATTTTCTTGTATTTTAGGTAATTATTAAATAGTTAAAATTAGTTAATAATTAATAATAATTAATTTATTAGTTATAAAAATAATTTTCTTTTTCTCAATATTTTCTTTTATCATTAGGTTTGTAACAATGTCATTTTCATATTTTTAGGATTTATATTGTGTAAGTTTCACTTTTTTATTTGTACGTCGCGTAGTTTTTAAATTAAGTTTTATAAAAACATAAAAACAAAAACATCATTTTGCAAATAGTGATAGCGTTTATTTAATAGTTTTAACTTTTAATTTCCTTTAATTTGCATTTAAGCCGTTGTAATTTGTTGGCTTTTTCCGTAGTTATAATCATAATCAAATCCTTTTCGTTCAAATTCTCGATCACTTTCGTTTGATAATCCATTGCATAGCTCGCTGGGACATAACGACCGGGAGACTCTATACTCCTCGGATCTTCATTGCATTCGTGCTTGAGCTGTTTTAAGTCGATTACGATGCGCCATTCACAAGTGGTAGGCTTGGTGATTTAGCTCGACTGTTGGCACGCATCGATTGCTTCGAGACTTGGTGGTTATGAAATTTGAGAAGATTATTTATGAGTGGGATGATACGTTGTTCTTCTTCTTGATGATATAACCCGAATGGAGATCCTCGATTATCGTTCTTAAAAGGAGCGGGATTTATGATAATGGTGTGCTTATCATGCACCGCTAAGGCAAGCTTGAAATAGAGCTTGAATATGCTCGCCTAAAGGATTTTCGGTTTGGGGAAGTCGCCAAAGTCTCACTTTCGAGATGGTTCAATTTCTTTCTTGATTCAAGAGCCTGAAGCTTTGGTGGTGAATGTTTAAGAGTTGATGACTTCTATTTTCTATGACGTCTTGCTCGATATCCTTATCTCATTTTCGTATCATCATCTTCTTTAACTATATCATCTTCTCTATCTCTGTATATATTTATTAAAAACCAAATACAAAATATAAAACCAAAGAAAAGAAAATAGAAAATTATAAAACCAACAAAAAGCCATAAAAATCGAAAATTTGAAAAGACCAAAATATTGTTTTCTAAGACATGTCTTCCGTATCGATAACATCTACGGTCTTAGAAATGTCATTCAATAATGGCACGAGACTTTAGATGAAGTTCGAGCGGAGGTGTAAATATTTCTTTCTAAACATGTCTCAAAATATGGCTTACAGTTAATTGATCGTAACCCGTGCTTAAACCATTGCTTGCTATTATTTCAGATAGCAACCCGTTCTTCAAGAAAGGAAAGTGTTGCGCTAAACCTTTTTTTCAAATATCTCGTTCACTTATCCTAATAACAAATGAGGAAAGTATGTCGAAGGACTGCTGTTCCTACTCAAATATTTTTCCGTCTAAAATTCTTCAGAAAAATATTTGTTTTAACAAAATGGTGGAAAATGAGTTGCTTGAAAAATCAATCAGATTCAGAGTTTTATAAAATTTGAAAACTCAATCAATGACTTCAGTGCTTTTAAACTTTTCAAAAATGAGTCATTGATTGAGGGGGAGAATGTTTTCAAATCTATATCATCTAACGAGCTTTCTTAATTATCCTACGTGCTTAATTAAAAATGATATTTGCCTGTGTCGAAGGACTAGGAATTTAGGATATGATTGTTAGGTTTAGATGATTAGAGTTTGATTAACACATAAACCCCATGCCTTATATGATCGATTGTTATGTTGAATTGACTTTAATTAGTCGATTCTTTGTTATGGGTGATGTCGACCACCATATATCTATATGTGTGTTCACTAACGTATGCGGTATATTGGTTATAAGAATGTTCCGATCCGGATCCCACAATTGAAGATGATTGGATGCCGAAAGGAAAGGGTAACTATTTCTTGGGTTGACAAATGAAGAAATGGAGCTTAATTGGACTTCAATGGAGAGTTGGCATAAATGCAACGTAAGAGGTCTCACCGCATCGCAGATGGTTTTCTTAAGTGATTGAAGAAACGGAGATCAATTTGACCTCAGTTGGCATTCAAAATGCAACGTAAGAAGAAGTCTCACTGCATCAGCAGACGGTTTTCTTCCAAGCCCTACAGCAACAACGGAAGCTTCTCAACCACCTAACGTATCTTTGTGCATGATACCATTTTTAAACAATTTTGAATAAATTTGATGAAATTGTTTTGAAAATGGAAAATATTGTTTTGAAAATTAATTGGACTTAACTTTGAAAATCACCGGACTTCATTTTTTCCAAAACTTAAGTCACTCAATCAACGACTTCGGTCATCGATTGAGGGGGAGAGTGATTTAATTTAAAGTATTTTCAAACAATATATCTTCAAAAAGTCCGTTCTGTACAACAATAAGTGGTGATCTAAAGATTTAATGTTATGTCATGGTATGATTTTCTTTAAAACTCAAAGATCTTACAAAATGAAAATTTTTCTGTTCTTGTTTGATTGTGAAATTGTTTTATTTTACTTAAAGTTCTCTTAAAACAATCATACCGACACTAACAATCTTTAATGTCTAAATCATTCCTATCATCATCTTTCAAAATTAAATCTTGCCACGTCTTTCCCTAAAATTTTCTAAATGATTTAAATCAATTGGGATCACAAATCTCAAAAGGTTTGAAATTTTGATCGGGGAGAGATCATGATTTAAATCTCCAACTCTTTTCATGGAATCGGTTTTAGTCCTTTATAGGCACCCCCGCCTCCATGTGCCAAACGATTTCAAATACACAATGCACATGTTGAGGAGGAGGATTTATCCAAAACCGGATGAGTATTTAAACCCAGCACATATTCTCCCATGTTTTCTAAACCTAATTAAATCACTTGAGATCCAAAATCTCAAAGGGTTTGATATTTTTATCGGGGAGAATTTGTGATTTAATAATGAAATTTGATAAAAGGTGATCGTTTGATTCAATTGTGCAGTCGCTCTCTCATATGTGCTAAACGCTTTTGAATCTCGAAGCACATATTGAGGGGAGCATTTCAAATGATAATAAACTATCAAGGTGCAAATGCTTTTATGTTTTAATATAAAGTACCTTGATTGAGTTTTAAATGGTTTCTAAATGGCGTGTGATCGTGAAAGTACTTCAAAGAACTCTTGCCTCTATGTGATAAAATGATTTCAAATATCTTACGCACATATTGAGGGGAGAATTTTACCAAGAAAATCAAATGGCTTTTTCGTATGAAAATTGTGATCAAAGAAAATATTTCAAAGTCCTCTTGCCTCCTTGTGCTAAACAATTTCTAAATCATATGCACATGTTGAGGGAGGTTTTCTAAATGATCAAAACTATTAAGGTACAAAATGCTTTGATCTCGTATCACAAGTACCTTGATTGTTTTTCCAAATGATTTTCAATTGGTTTCTAGAAGGAATGAACAATACCAAAAGACCGACCAATTTACTTTATGCATGGAGTTATAAGGATGGTTATGTTAGGTATTTTTCCCACGATCCACAGAACCGGAGGGATCTACCGAGGGACAATCCACTAGATAGTGTAGAGTCCTTAGGTATATTGAAAAAAAGGAGAAAAATGAGAAATGGGAAGAGTGCGGATTGAGGCGAGCTAGTCTTGGAATAAACCCAACAAGGTTCTAGTTATGAAGTCTCGGTAAGCATGAAGGGGTTGAAGAATGAAATGAATTAAATGTGAAAAAGGTGAAAAGAAATAGCCCTCCAATAATTCAACCTTAGGCGCATACACGGGTTCAATACATATGTTCTTGGTGGTTACTAAGGTAACACTGGTATTAAAGACAAGACGTCATGGACCCAGTGACGACCGCACTAAACTTCCCAAGCTACTCAAGTTCCTCTTAAAGGGCTTGTTTCATTCTCACGGGAACCGACATTATCTATCGACTTTCTCTTAGAGATTGTTGATATTGAAGAAGGAGACCCTCTCCTAGTCTCAAACACGAGAACAAAATATGCACGATTGAGTCTAGAGCCAAGAGATCATCCACAATATCTCGTTAGGACACTAAATTCATGAAGACTTGTTGTTTCACACAATGTTGAAAGTAAGTATATATTAAGAGTCCCACGCATTATCCTTGTGGTATTGCGAACATCCGAGTGGTATGTAAAAGTATTCACGATGAAGATGGAAATCCTTCTAGAGCCAACATCAAACAAGCTCTTGGTGGGTGACATGTGAGATCTTCTCGTAAGATCAAGCTTGTGACAACTGGATATAAACGATGGGGCGATTCATTATTGAATCAACCTTGGTCCAGGAATGGAATTGATGAATACTTTTGGAAAAACCGTTCGATGTGTAAACCTTCTTTTCTCTAGCGTCGAAAGTGTACTTATTTTTTCAAACACAAAAGTATCTCGATTGTAAAAATACTTTTGGAAAACCGTTCGATGTGCAAATCTTCTTTCTCTAGCACTTGAATGTGTACTCTTTTCAAATACAAAAGTATTTTTATTGAAAATTGATCTTTCTCATAAAACCTTCATCGTGTTGCAAAACTCTTTCTTCAAGCAATACATGATTGTTTTTTTCAAATCATTTTTCAACAATCATAAATCTCAATTTGGGTTCACTCACTCCGTGTTGTCTTCTTTGAGACGTTCGGTTTGAGAACGGCTAGAACATTGCGAAACCCCGTCAAGGAGATTCTTAGGAATCCTACGATCACAGGCGATGCTTGTCTCGATCAGCGGGGAACCGTGGGCGTGTACCTCAATTCAACGAAAGTGATCAAAGACACTTCGTGTGTTTTATTGCTAATCGTTGTTTGCGGTACATTTGACGGTTGCGGTGATCGTAATTGAGGCGTCAATCCAAAGCCGCATGCTCACAGCATCCACACTTAATTGAAGAAATCTTGGTGGTGCATATCTACATAACTCGGTTTCGATATTTTATACTATGCTGCTTCTGCTACCGCAAATATCATGAACCAAAAAGCTTCCGCTACTCGATGGAAAGATGTCATGATTCAAAAGTGTGAGCATGTCGGTCCGAAAGTCACAACTTCACTTGATGGCAACACAATAAAGGGTGATCCAGAGATTTATTGTGGTGATGATCTCAAAGAAAGCTCGAAGATCATCAAGATGTGGATCGTTCAAAGACCTCCACTTAAAGTACAAATCTATGTGGACTTTGAAGAATCGCTACAAAAGCACAAAGATTGCGAAGTGAAGAATTCAAGTCTACGAGCTCAAGAACAATGTCAAAGAAAGAATGCTAGGATGCAAAATGTATTTCATGGGGTGACCTCCCTTAGGGGGAGATTGTTAGGAATTGGAAATTTCATGTTAAAGTGTCGGTCACCCCAATTATAGTCTAGCATATGTTAGCTCGTAGATTTGTAGTTATTTAAGTTATGTAGTAGTTTATTAGTTAATTTGTAGCGTAGTATAGTTTAGTGTAACACCGTGGAGGAAGGACGGGTCTTTACCCACTGTATACCTGATCCACAGGCCGATAGGAGGTCGTTTAGTTTGTAACCTATAAATACCCTCTACCTTCCAAGGTAAAGGGTTGGAAGTTCTAATCTAACCTTTTACACTTTTGTTTATCTCTAGAATTCCTTCTACTCTCTTCATCTCTAACCATGGCATTCATATACTATCATCATCCTAGACCACCCGAATCATCCAAACAACATAAAATACACGATCCTACAATCGTAGACCTGATCCGCATAGTCATCATAATCATAGTCATCATAATCATCTTCACGATCATGACCAGCACCAAATAGGTTCATTGACTCATCAAAAGTGTTCACAACCTCCTCTTCATCACTGCCAGAATCAAAAATCTCTCCCACCTTAAAAAATGGGTTAACCCTCTTAGCAGAAGAAGTAGACGGAAAATCCTTTTTATTACTCGGAACCTTTTTAATAGGATTACCATCATCATCTACAAGAGTAGCTTTCCCATCAATAAGAAGCTTTTCAAACTCCCCAATTTTCATAACAATAGGGGTAGGACCAACCTCGTTAGCTTCCATTGAGTCAGTCACAAGCGGTTCATGAAACGTATTACTAGTCTTTGGAGACTCATTCTTCTTTTCTTCCATTGTACTACCAGCATCCACATCCTTATTCACTTCTTTAGTAGGAATACAAAAACATCAGTATCATCCATACTAAGGGCATCAGATTTATTAGATGTAGCAACCTTCATTCCACTCATACTAGGCACATCAGCAACCTTTTTCTTAGATCAACATGCTTAGGTTCATCAAGAGGCTTTTTGGATTGATATATGATCTTCTTACCCACATTAGGAATCTTAAACCCTCCTTGACCGAAATAGTTGGACCACCTTGCTTACCCTTCTTCTTGTTGTTTGGTTTGAAAACTATCATTAATAATCTTAGACTGAATAGGGGGTAAAACAGTTTTGGACAATCAACAAGAGCATGACCAAAGATCTTACACTTTTCGCATCAAGGAGGTTTCCACTCGTATTCAACCCGTATCTTCTAAATAGTCGAACCCGACCCATCAAGTAGGGGTATTTCAATAGCTAGGTTATCCCTAAGTACCTTATTCGTCTTAACTTCAACCAAGCACCTAGAAAAACTACTGCGGCCCCATGATTCCTTGCACATTTGGCTAGTATAAGCATCTAACATTTTCGGCGTACTAATCAATGTAGCAAAAGACTAAGACCATCATCGAAAACATAGCAAAAGGAACATCAAGGAATTTAACCCAAAGGAATGTTGGTTAAATCCTCTTTAAGTTGGTTGATAACGCCCAAAATGAACATGTTTTTAGTAGCGTTATTGTTGGTTTTGTGCATGATAATCGGCTATATTTACTCATAACTGTTGCAAAAGTGCAAAAGATGCATATTGTGTATGTATATGTAGCCAGGTATCACGAATGATGAAGAAATGAAGTTTTTATGCACATTTGGAAGATTCCCGAGGAAGGAAGTCGAGCAAGGAAGCTTTTGGACTCAATGATTAGGAAGCGCAATGATTTCTAAGTATCTACAGCAAGGAGAGATCAAGTTTTGCCTTGGAAATCATCAGCGAGAGCAAAGAATGAGGCGTATAACAAGAAAGTCAACAAAAAGTCAAATCAGCAACACCCAGCCGATCGGTCGTAACCCGTAACCGGATCCGGCTGGGCAATTGGTCAAACGACAACCGATCTGGTTGCCAGAGCAACCGATCCGGTTGCATGGGTTGCAGTTACACAAAGATGCATTTATTGTTGCCTTAACTCCCCATAATCATTGGAGGCCGATCATTTCTTGATATTAACTTGTTGGGAACGTTTTTGGCCAGTTGAACAAGTTTCTTTGGCTATATATTGAACCTAGTCTTAGTTTACTAGGTGTGACACAACCAAAAGTGTAATAGTTTACACCAAAACTATTACCAACCATTTTATTCATCCCAAAAGTTTAGTACTTATTGTAAAACGTCCAGGAGGGTTGAGAGAGCAATTCTCATCCATAGTTTTGGTAATTTAGAGTTATACGGTGAATCTAGGTGATTGGAGGCGTGTGGTTGCTACAAGCCACGAATTCTAGTTCTTGTAATCGCAAAAGTTTAGGTATTCTATGAACTTTGTTATGGATTTCTATTCTCTTGAGTTATTGGAATTACTTTGTTATTTCTTGTGTTTTGTTATTATTATCATGGAGTAGTTTTGGGATATACTTGTGTGTTGGGATGTAGAAAATCATACTAGTGTTCTCATATGTGATGCATGTATATATGATCTTGTTTAATTGAGTTTATTGGAAAAATACTAGTCTTGGTTTGATTTGTCGGTAAAACATGTTTTAAGAAAAAGGACCGAAAGGATTTCTCTTGTGTTTTATTCTAAAAAGTTGAGTGACAAACTAGTATGGGGATATGGTGATTGACAACCACCATGTTTACTTATTAAAACAAGACTAGAAACATTTTCATCACGAAAGGTCGAAAGATTCGTAAGAACGAGTTTAATAAGAACATGTTACAAACAAATGGATTTTCTAAAGGATAATCATTAGGATAAGGACCGAAAGGATTACCTATATGGTTTTGTTCTTAGAATGATTTTTACAAACATATACCATGGTTGGAAATCATTTGCTTATGATTTGTGCATCACATCAAGAGTTTACACCAAGCCTTCATGAACACTATCTATGATTGCCTATAGACTACACACAAGTATATATATATTTCTTATTATTGAATTTCTCTATAACATCACTTTTTGAGGAAGCCTTGACAAAGCTTTCTCGTTTCAAATCTTTTCAAGAAAACAATTTCGAACACAAAATCCATTGGGACGATCTCGACTTACCCAACTTTGCTATCGCGAACGAGTATACTTGCTCGTATGTGTTTATAGTATTAGACGGTTAAATCGTGTTTATAAATTTTTAAAACTTGCACCACGTGAAACACATCAAGTTTTTGGCGCCTGCCGGGGATTTTTATTTCAATTTTGATTGTGATTTTGATTTAAGCAATTTGAGTTTGTTCATTTTCTGTAAAATTGGTAGTTTTGAAATTGAATTTAGTGAAAAGAAAAAAAAAAAAAAAAGTTGGTCAAAAGCTAACCGATTCGGTTGCTCCTGCAACCGGATCCGGTTAGTGCTACGGATTTTTTTTGCATCTTGATTTCATAGTTTAAGTTTATTTAGTGATTTGTGTTATAGTTTCTAGATTAATTCTTGTCATTTTAGATTTTTATAGATTATATCTTTGGTTGTTAATGTTTTCTTAGATTTTTAATTTTTCTTTATTTTAGTTATTCTTAGTTTATTAATTTTTAGATTAATTCTTGTTTTAATTCTAATGATTAGATAATTAATTTTCAGTTTTTATGGTTTAGTGATCTTAATGAGTAATTTAAATGGAGTAGTTAATATAGTTTTAATTTTATAGCTTAATTAATTAAGTAATTAATAAAGGGTAATGAGGAGTCTTAATTGATTAAGAGTTTTTAGTACACTTAATAGTTTTAATTTTAATTAATTTTCTATTAGTTTATGCTTTTTTTAAATATATATATATATATATATATATCGATATATATATACCGATATATATATATATATATATATATATATATATATATATATATACATATATATATATATATATAGTTTGCATTATCCAACCGATTGGGTTGCAACCCATGTAGACACACTAGATTTAGAGATCCGACGTGTGATGTTTGAGTTGATTCTGGTTCTTCAAAGTATAGACATTTATGCTCGGATGGTGAGTTTACCATTGATAATCCAACCGATCCGGTTGGAGCTCTCGAAATGATTCCAAATCAATACATCTTGAGGCGTTGGACAAAGAACTTGATACCTGCTTGGTTTGAGGAACAAAAGGAACATGTATGGTGAGAAGAATGAGATTGTTGAGAATTATGCAAATGAGGCTACTTATTGTTGATCCTTGTGTGCATATGTTGAGTAAAGGCGAGACAAGGTTAATTGCTTTTATTGAGAAGTTGAAGTTGCTAAAGTTAGATGTTGAAGCGATTGCAAATCCTCCATCAAAGGACAAGCGATAATCTTGAAGAGCTTGTCGAGATGCCAAAGCCTCTGTAGTTCTTTGTTAAGAATCCGTGCATTTGTAAGCCCAAAGGGCGTGAAAAGTCGCGTATAAAGGTGGAAAAGAGCAAATTTTTTCTAATAATGCTTCATCTTGTTTCCACCATTGGTCACCATTTCTTCATAGTTTAAAAGTGAAGCAAAGTCATCAATGACACTAGCTTCTACCTTCAAGTTAGGTGCCGTGTTTGCATGCTTTCCTTATTATTGGGGCTCCGCTTGATGCTTGGTTAGAAGACAAAGTCACTACACAAAATTTAAATCATATACATATTATTATCACAACATTTATTATTTTTTTGAGTGATTTTTAATAAAAAAAATAGCAGACTTACATTGGTTTTCCTTCCATTGAAAATAACGCGTCCGTTATCATCAATTCATCTGGTTGTGCTGGAGTGTGGATTATAGTTTTTTTGTTCATGTATGGTGATACGTAAAACGTGATGGTTTTGACTCTCTTTGCTAGATGTTGTTCTTCTTGTTTTGATTACATTTGATCTCGACCTCCATGTCTCTCACCCTTTTTCTTTCTTTTCTTCGGTTTGATCTTTGTTTGGTCAACAACGACTTGTTATCGTTGGGCTTATACCAAGACTGAAAGTTGGTGGCGTGAATGATTTTCTGATCTTTCCTCTTGTCATTTTCTCAGATGGTGGCGACATTGACTTTCTTACTATTCCTCTGGTCATTTTTTCTTTTGACCCTTGAATTTCTTTTGGACTACTCATCTCCGTTGTCCCAGCAATATCTTTTGGGTCACTTATCATCTCTGTTGTCCCAGCAATCTCTTTTTGATCACTCTTATCTGTTTTCCCATGTTTTTCTGCATATTCTTGTTCTGCTTGACTAACGAGATTATCAAAGTTTTCTGGATTCCAAAAATCATCTGGTGTTGCTAGTCTCAACTTATAACCTGGTGCTACCTCCGGTTGGTGTTCCAACTTCCTTTGCAACTTCAATCGGGTTTTCAATCGGGTTTTCCATCACTCTCCTTCACTGGTATTTACATTTCTTTCTCTTTTTCTTTCTCAGGTTCTTTTTGTGTTTCAGTTGGAGGTGTTTCTTTGTTTGCAACTTTTTGTTCCTTCTTGGTATTATATCTGGTATTTTTGGTAGTTCTGGTATTTCATCTTTGCTCTTAACCTCCTTTTCACTTAAATTCTCGCTTTCATCCTCCTGTTCAGTTTCGCTCTCACTTCCAAATATATTATATTCTTCTTCTTCCTCATCCTCACCTTCACTCTCACTTTCATTCTCCTTTTCATTCTCCTTTTCATTTTTGCTCTCACCTTCCTTTTCATTCTCCTTTTCAAGTATTAATTTTCCTTCATTTATTTTTTCTTGATTCTCAGGCTCACTTCCTTCTTTCTTCTATCACTATCGGTATTCTCACCTCACTTTCTATATCAAAATCGATCTTGTTGAACATTCTCTTGTACTTCTTGCGAATGACAACATCACCTTGTCCCTTTGAATTTCTTCAATCCTCTCTCATTGTTTCAACCAACTCTATTTTTCTTTTGAGATTATCTCAAATTTCTCATCAATTTTTCATAAAACTCCGTAAATTAAATATTTCGGTTTAGTTTCTTATTGTATATGGAAAATCATATATGATTTTCTAAAATATCATATATGATATGTAATATCACATATGATATTAGTGTAATATCATATGATATTACATATCATATATGATTTAACACTAATATCAAATGTGATATTCATCTTTGTTTTATCATATATGATATTGTTGCAAGCACGGTGAATGTTAGCTTTCTTTGAAGGCTTAGTCTGTAGCATAGCCTTGGCTAAAGAAGGCTGTCGTACTGAAAAGCTTAAGCGCGTGCATAGCCTTCGCTAAAGCAAAACTATGCTTGCCTAAGCTTAATGTTTTGTTTTTCGTTAACTCTTTAAACATTCTTTTTAATAATAAGTAAAATATATCATAACATACTTTTTATAACAACATTTTATAAATGAATTCAATAATATTACCTCTTTTTCCTTTGCTTTACGGGAGGCATCGGTTCATAGTATATCTCCGCTCCTTGTACAAATTCAGGCGGTTTGCTCCTCATCGGGATCATACTCTCCGTGATGCTCTAACGTCCCCAAGCAACCGTCTCTCATTTCCATGTTTATTCTTTTCCTCATTGTTGGAGTGTTCCAACTCGATGGGCAAGGCGGTGACGCATAACTTGGAACCTCGGGTAGTTTGTTGAGTCCAAGTATAGCGACTTTTTATACACAAAATACAATTAAAATTTTGTTAGATAATTTTTATATGAGTGAATCATAGTTGAAAAGTTTAATGGAAAATAACACACATAAGAATGTTATAGGACCATAATAGAAGTTGGTACCCGACTTGACTTGCGTCCGGTTTAGCTTCTTGACTTCCAAGCATTCCATTATGTAGGTGCACCAATCGATATCAGGAGATATCATCATCTTCTTTCACGTGCACGAGGATTTTTGGGCACTCTTCTGCACTCTCAAAGTGCCCATGGTGCTTGCAAACAAAGTTAAGAAATTCATCTTGAACATGAAATACGCTTGATTGAGCTTGATATCTCGAATGCTACAGCAGGTGGTGTAATTCGTCCAAGATGAGCGTACTGTTCTTCCCACTCTCTAACAAAATCGTCATCATCAAATCTTTCTTCCAGATCTTCCAGCTTTCTTGTCCCCATCGGCACACCAAGCATATCATGAATTTTTTGCCTTGTTACCTTTATTGAACCTTTTTGTAATCTCAATTCCATGCTAGGTGGATGGAACTTATCAATTACATGATACACCAATGCAGATGGAAGTTCAACAATAGGGAAGTTTATGAACCTCTCAAATCCCATCTCTTTCAAGCACTTCTTTCGCTCATTTGATAAACCAATCATTGCTTCATAGAGAGGTTTCGGTGATGACCTTGTTGTACATGTTGGGTAATTTTTGTTTTGCTTTGTCCTTTTCACCTTAAGCTTCTTTTTATCTTCCTTATCTTCAACCACCTTACGAGCACTACTTCCTTCTTTCTCTTTTGGTTTCTTTTACAACCAATTGTCGATCATTCTCTTCTTGATTTCCTCTTCAATCTCTTCCACTTCTCTTGATCTCTTCCACTTCCTCTTGGTCTCTTCCACTTGATCTCTTCTCTTGTCTCAGTATCCTCATCATCACTTTTATCAACATCTTTTCCTCTTCAATTCTCCTAGCATCACCTCTAGTAAATCTTTTGAATACTTTGCTTTTCGATGCTTTTTCTTTCTGCACGTTTCTTTCTTTGAAGTGTCTTTTTTTCTTTATTTTAGTTTTTCCTTATCTCCTTCATTCTTCTTTTTTCTTTTCTAGCTCTCTACTCTTCTTAGCATTTCTATGCATTTCATTCGATCTTTGAGCTCTTTGTTTTGATTTATCGCAAAACAAATTTATATTATATCATTTGTGATTTAGTAATTGAAATATTCTCGATTACATAACGTGTTTCATTAATAACATGACATGTACCTTTAGCGAGGCTTTTCTCTTGTTGATTGTTTTAATAGTGGCAATTTAGAGATTAGATGCCCAACATCATCTCTCTCAATCATCATTTTCTTTATCTCCTACATCATCAACAATGAACAATTAATTAATATCGGCGTTTACTCAAAGGATTAGGTGCGAGCATATATTTTTTGCAAATTTAGAGGCTTACGCAGTATATTACAAAATTCTTTATAATATCATATATGATATTCAACATATTTTTTAGCTCTTGAATAATTGTTCATTTTTGTCAAATTAGGTTAGGCCTTGGCATAGCCTTCTTAGCAGAAGGCATTATGCCTGTGCTAAGCTTTTAAGCCTTTGCTTATCTCGCACCCTAGTCAATTCACAAAGTTGAATACATCTTTTATTATATCATATGTGATATTTAACATAAAATTTTGGTAGATACAAAATATGTTACAAACATGTATTTGTGTTGAAATGTTGAATGCTATGCACGTGGCTAAGCAAATGTTAATGATTTGAAGTTTTTCAAAGGCTATGCACATCTAAGCCAAATCCTTGGTTTCTACGAAATTTTAAGTTATTACATATTTAAAGGCTATTTTAAAAGCAAATGTTTGTTATTTCATATCGATATAGAACAAAAACAGTTTAAAAGCTTATTTTAAGTTATCATATATCCATAAAGCATTTTGTGCATCGATCCTGACAATTTGTTTGTTAAATGCTAAAGCATCTTATGCGGCTAAGCAAAAGGCTTAGCCACGTAAGATGCCTTTAGCCAACAAAAGGCATGTTCGTAGCTAAGCCAAAGGTTTAGCATTATAAGATACTTTAGCATTTTGACAAAGGCACCAGCGGTGAGCGAAGGATTAGCCGCATAAGATGCCTTTGGCCGCCAAAGGCATCTTATGCGGCTAACAAAAAGCTTAGCCATAAGATGCCTTTGGCGAAGCCAAGGCATGCTATAACTAAGCCAAGGTTTAGCCTTATAAGATCCTTTAGCATTTTGACAAAGGCACCTTCCAGCGGTGAGCCAAAGGATTAGCCGCATAAGATGCTCGGCGATGCCAAAGGCATCTTATGCGGCTAATCCTTTTACTTAGCTGCTGTTGAATCCGTTTGCATTCGTCAAAGCTTCCACGGTGAGCAAAGGTTTAGCGCATAAGATGCCTTTGGCAACCGCATAAGCACGCCGTTAAACACTTCTAATCTCGCAAACCTAGCTTCTAAACTATTAAAACCTAACTCTAATCATAACAAAAATCTATAAACAGTTCTAATCTTGTAAACCTAGCTTCTAAACTGTTAAAACCTAACTTCTATTTGCACATTTCTTCATCATAATCGCTATAAACAGTTGAAAACATCATATAATCATAAATAACAGTTGTAGATATTGAAATAGATGTTTAGAGTGTAAGATTATACCTGAAGCCGGTTTTTTGGCCGGTTTTTTGCTGGTAGTTCCTTTTTTCCTCAGTTCCTTTAGCGTGATAGTTTCAGGGTCGGTATCTTCCATCTTCTCCGGTGATTTTGAAAGTTTTTGATGATTTTTGCATGTTTTTGATCGGTGTAAATGTGTGAGTAGTGTGTGTTTTTAGTGTGTGTTTAGGTAAGGTGCAGTGAATGTGATAAATGAAGAGTTAGGCGCGTTTTAATATTTGGTGTGATTTGTGATTATACCCTCCGCTTTTATTTTAGTGGAGGTGTGTTTTAATCTCGACCATTGATTAAATTTGAATCAATGGTTGGGATGTGTCCTCAGTATGTAAGGATTATTTGGTATGCAAAATAACCTCCTCCTTGTTTTAATTCTAATGATTAGATAATTAATTTTCGGTTTTATGGTTTAGTGATCTTAATGAGTAATTTAAATGGAGTAGTTAATATAGTTTTAATTTTATAGCAATTAATTAAGTAATTAATAAAGGGTAATGAGAGTCTTAATTGATTAAGAGTTTTAGTACACTTAATAGTTTTAATTTTAATTAATTTTCGGTTTTTTAAAATATATATATATATATATATATATATATATATATATATATATATATATATATATATATATATATATATATATATATATATATTTGTATCGATCTAACCGATTGGTTGCAACCCATAACCGGATCCGATTAGACATTTGGTCAATATTTTACCACCAACCGAATCGGTTGGTGAGCCAACCGATCGGTTGGAGCTCTCGATAAATTTTTTCTAATTTTTAGATTTTGAGTTTTAGCTTATGTTTTTAGATTTGTTAAGTTTCTTTACTTGCTTAGTATATGTTTCTATAGTTTGCTTTTGTTTTTACTAACTCTAACGCTAATGATTCGGATTTTTGTTTTTGTTTTGTTTTGTCAAGTTTAGCTAGTTAGTATGGATAGTTTGAGCGGAATTTCGGAATACCTTCGTAACTTGGATAAAATGTTCAAAGACATAGGAAGTTCATTGGAAAAGATTGGAGGAATCTTAGAAGGAAGTAAGAAAGATTTGGGAATTGATACGGTTAGTATGGAAGAAACGGGTGAAAACAAAGTTCAACTTCCTAAGAAGGGAAGAGTTGTGGTATTCACACAAGCACCTTTAACGGAGTATGATTCGCCACTGATGAGGTTCGGTACACCTTGTAGTGTAGAAGGAGTGAGTGCTTGGGACGCACAACTTAACATGGCTTTTGGAGAAAACTACATTGTGGAGAAAGTTCTTGATCAAATTGGTCATGTACGTTTGGATTACGAAGCATACGGAAGAAGGATGGTTAAAAATCTTAAGGTTAACATTCATGGTCACTTTCTTGAAACAGATTTTGTTGTCTTAGAAGAGGGGAATGCGGACGACCAAGTGCCAAGTTGATTTTGCTTTGGGAGAAATGAGGATCAATATCACCGATTTGGAAGAAGGAAAAGGAGTGAACGAGATGCTTGTGAAGTTATGTGCTAATATGGAAGAGGAAGATGTGGAAGTAGTAAAGATGGGGAAGGCAAATAGGAAGAAAACCTCATCCAACAAATTAACTCCAACCACATCCACCAACAAAAATGATTACACACCTTCATCACCTACTACATTAAACACTTTCAAACCTTTAACCGACGAACAAAAAGAAGCTATTTTGGAAAACCTTGAACAAAAGTTTCTTGAGCTAAATGGGAAAAATTCGGTGATAGAGGTACTACAAGATTACGTTCTCTACCGTAAGAAATTAGATGCAGTGATGCTAGCAAGAGCTAGATTGGAAGATAAGAATCTATCGGAGGAGGATAGAGATAGGATTTTGTTTAGAGGTATGCCACGGAAGGAGAAAGATCCGGGAAATTTTGTTTTGCCAATAAAAGTGAATGGGACTACACCAGTTTATGCCTTAGCCGATACGGGTTCAAGTGTTAATGTTATGCCCTATATATTGTTTAAGACGTTGGGTCTTAGTAATCCGCAACCAAATCATTCGAAGCTTACCATGGCGGATAATTCCCAAGTGAAAGCAATGGGAGAGGTGAAGAACGTGAGAGTTCAAATTGGTTATCAACCCTACTTGGCTGATTTTCTAGTCCTAGACATTCCGGTGGACAAGAGTTTACCACTTCTATTAGGAAGACCATTCCTACGAACATGTGGTGCAATTATAGACATGGGAAGAGGTACGATGACTATTGATGATGGGATCTCGAAACAAACATATTATCCCAAACCAAGGGGACCAACTTTGGAATTCATGGAGGAGTTAGAATTGATGGAAGCGGACAAGGACTTGACTTGTTTCGAAGTAGGACGTGATATCCAAGGAAACCCGATGTATGGACCATTAGCTCCACCTTATTTTGACATTGAGGATGAGATGGAACGTGCATTAGCGGTGGAAGCATTTTATAACCCATTCAAAAACATCCTAGTCTACAAGAAGTTAACCGATTTCTTAGGTTCTTTACCGGTGCAACTCAAGAATTTGGAATGGAGACCCGAGGGGTCGGGCATTTACAAGAGACAAAATGGGGATGGAGAATGGCACGTCAAATTCGATATACTATGTCCGGATGGGAGAAGATTCATAAGAAAGTTCAAAACTTATGAAACATACCGTGAATTGACCGGGAAATTTCTAAGTGAGGACATCCTAAGACAAGAGTATTTCGAGGAATTCTAAGGAGAAAACAAGGCACCCTAATAAACAAGCAATTGTTTGCTTGAATTTCATGAACTTCTTTTTAATTTTATGCATTTAGGATTTCTTGTTTTTCATTTCAGTTTTATCTTTATTTTTATTTTTATTTTTATGTTGAGGTTATTTGGTTAATGCATTATGATTATGAGTTTTAGTTGAGTTTTGGTTTTAGTTTATAAGTATGATGATTTGAGTTTTGAGATTGGATGATTGTTGAAATTTCCAAATGGTGGATGAATGTTGTGTGCATCTTTAACAGGATTTTTGAGTAAAAATTGTTGCTTGGAAGGTAAAATGCCTAAGTAACGTGAAAAATGCAAAATTTGGCAAAAATGTAAACTGAAAGGGTTATGTCCATGACTGAACCGGTTGCATACAAGTATATATACCAAAAATTCACTTTTTCCAGAAAAACATACACACACACTAATCCTCCAGCTGGGTTTTGCAAAAATTCGACCAAGAAAAGCTAATTGAAGATTGTTTGAGTTGTAGGAGATCATCATGGCACCCAAACAAGTAAGCATCTACATTCAATTAACTCAATTGAGGTTTAATTAGAGCATTTGATTCGAATTGCATATTAGGTCACTAATTTGGGGGTTTTTGATATAATTCGAATTAAGTTGTAATATTTTAGGATTAAGTGGGTAATTGATATAGGAATGCATTGCAAAAATAATTGTAGTGATTGATTCAACATGGAATGAGTATTAGATGATTGAATTTTCGGATTTAATTAGGTTATGCCATTGAATCAAGTTAAGTTGCAATTGGTGATTCCTAGTGGTAGATGATCATTTTTATGAGTAATAGATGCCACGTTGTTGATTAGAACTAGTGATTGAAGAGTATAGGTCTTATTTGTTGAGTTCTAAGATGATGAATGTGTGATGATTTGAGGTTTGGAAAGCGAATTTAGAGTAATGTGAGGATGTAGAAATCATTGATTATGTTAGAATGCAGTCTAGGATTGGATTGGACTTAGAAAATTCGAGTGGGTAATGGATTAGAAGGCAAAAGCCTTACGCAGAATGCATAACCGATCCGGTTGCGAAGCGCAACCGATCGGTTGGATTGGGTCATAAGGAGTAACCGATTCGGTTGTCCTGCAACCGAATCCGGTTCCAGGTTCTGTGTTGGATATTTTTGAAATTTTGAAGTGGACCTTAGAGGATTCCATGGACCTCCCTGTTTGTTCTAACACTCTTATATTGACTTATATTTGTGATTTCTACAGAGAATTGTTGTAGGTAGTTCAAGCTCGGGACCAGTTCCAATTAACCCGATTGTTACAAAGTTTCGCCAAAGGAACGAGAGGAAGAAAGTCAAGTATAGCTTGAAGACGGAAGCAAATGCCAACCTAAAGTTCAAAGATCTCACCGACGGGGAAAAACATGCTTTCCGAGAACGATTGTCAAAATTGCAAAATAGGACATGTTTGGTTTCGAGGGTGATTGATTGGGATTTGTTTGAAGAATATGATTGTGAAGAGGAGTTGAGAAAAATGATGCGGACATCTTATGTATATCCGGCGGATGGGGATTCGTTTGATGATTTGTCATGGGAAAAAGCATTTAACGTTAACGAAGAGGTCTATCGAGAATGGTGTATGGAGTTCTTTTCAACCATGTATTTTGAGAGAAAGGTGAATGTTCGGAACTTCATGGAGGAAGTTTGTGTTTGGTTTAGGCTTTGTGGACGGGATCATGCTTACACTTTGCCGGATTTCGCTGTTGCTCTTGGCTTGTACGAACCACATGAGGTTAAGCATCGATTATTTGAAGCTCACTTTTCGAGGCTTCAAGGTTTGAAAAAGACTTCCCTAGTGTGCCCACTTATTGGAATCGAGTGGGAGATCCTTCTTGTACTAGGAGGAATGCTGCAACCATCAGGAATCCATTAATGAGGATACTTCACAAGTTGATAGTGACTGGGCCGTTTCATAGGTATGGAAGCAGGGACAAATGTCAGAAACCGGACTTATGGGTTATGATGTTACTGGAAGAAACTAAGGACGGTAATGCGGTTTGGCAGATAGCCGATTATCTATCTAGGAGAGCCCCGGGAATCAAAAGTAATAGCAACATTTGTGGAGGACATTTTGTGATGAGGTTGGCAAAGAACCTAGGGTATTACAATGATAGTGAGTTGGCTAAGTGTGGAGAGCCAAAGTTTAGTGAGATGTGGAGTGCAAATGGTTTTGGAAATGCTTTGCATAGGAAATTGAAAACCTTGGGAGCATGGATTGAACCACAACAACAACAACAACAACCACCACAACAGCAGGGAAATGTACCAATGGGGAACGTGCAAACGGGTACGTCCAGTAGTTTTGATTCGGGTTGGGGAGAGTGGAACCAACATTTAGATGAAATTCAGTGTAGGGATGTGTGGAGAGACTCGATGATGTTAAGAAACAATTACATCAATGATTATACAATGCCTATCTTTCAACACATGGCTCAAGAAGCCAATTACGAGTTACCACCCTACAATCCACCCAATGTTCCACCATATCCTTTCCCCTACACTTCTTATCCTGGACACTATCCATATCCATATCCTGGATACGCACCATTTCCTGATCCAGTGCCTGCATATGGTCGATTACCCGAAGTTGGTGGAGCAAGCTATGATGTTGGAGGATCGTCATCAGGAGTTGGAGGAAAAAAGAAGAAGAGGAGAGTTCGTTCGGAGATTGTGGACGAGAACTATGTAACCGAGAGTGATGATGATGATGAGTATGATGATGAAGAAGGTGATGAGATGAGCGAGGACGACGAGTGATCGTGGATCATTCTTGATTTGTGGTTTCAAAGACAATGGTTATGATGTGTTAAACAATATTCTCTCTATCTTTTAACTATTTCTTTAGGATGATTATCATACTTTGTTTTATTTTGTTTTTAGTAGCATTTGGATTGTTTTGTTTGGTTTTGTTTGTGTATTGTGTATTGCAGTTTTGTTTGCAGGATGGATGTGTCGGAAGCTTATTGATGGTCAAATATTTGGAGTTGGATAACTCACATGCTTTCTTATGACCCAATATGCGTATTGCATATTCTATCCCGTGGTATCTTTTAACTATTTTTTTCCCATTTTCTTTACTTTGAAGTTCATTTTTATTACATTGAGGACAATTCAAAACTTAAGTATGGGGAGGAAGAAAATAGGAAAATGATACGCATTTTAATTTTTAGCTTTTTATTTTAATTTTCTTAGATAACTTTTGGATGCAAGTAATTAGAAGGAATTCGCCCTTGATTGTCTAGTTGTTTTCACACATTATTGATATATATTAAAAAACAACTTGGGTATTTCAATGGTAAAATGAGGTTTTTGAATTTTTTTTTGATTTGAACCAAATTATGGAAGTAATTCATTTTGGATTCGATAGCATTTTCTAGCGCGCATTATAGCCCTTTTTCCACTTAATTGTGAGGTTTCTTTTTGTATAAAACACATCTTTTGTTTTGTATTTTCTATGAGTGTGCCGGTGATTATGTCGATTCTAGAACTCGTACTAGTTATACATTACGGTTAAAATCACTCTCGAGTGATAAAAATATGTTCACGTGATAAGAGGCATCGTAGGATTTTACCTAAATGGCCTTCCATTTTACATCTAATGATATATTAGCTAACCACATTGGTTAGTTAACCACCCTTATATGGACCCATTTGTTAGTGCTCATCTTTAGCACTAGATACCCTTAGTTACACCCTTTGAGCCAATCTTTTCATTTGTAAATCCAGAAAAATACAAAAAGATTTTACACTTTAAACTTTAGCCAACCCTTGTCATGTCTATTGGTTTGTTGCTAGTTGTTTGGAATGTTGGATTGTTTTTGATGATTATGAAGAAGCTACACTTTGTTTATAGTGTGTACCATTCTCCAACAAAGGTGAAGGAGACGTCTTTCTCATTTGTGTTTTTTGTGGTGTATGCTTACACTAAGTGTGGGGGAACTTGTTAAAAAAAAAGAAAAAAAAAAAGAAAAAAAAGGCCAATGAGCTATATGAAGAATATTGATTAGCCAATGAGCTAAATTGAGTTATACATATTTGTGGAGATCGATATATGAAGAGGAGAAGTAATCATTTACGAGATTGTGGTTTGCATGATGGCTAGCAACATGGAGGTTTAGACTTGACTTTATTTTCTTTTAACACCAATTTCATAAACCATCCCATGCCTTATCCATACCTTTTATAAACCCGTAACCTTAACGATATAACCCGAATAAAAGCCCTCTTTGATGAATTTATTTTCTTTGTTTTGATACTTGTACAAGCTTATGGTAAAAAGCATTGATCATGACTAGGCATTGAGTGATTTACATATACCCACCAATATATGAGTGTTGAGTGAATTCTTAAAATCATTCGTGAGGTGTTCTAGTTATGTTATCTAAAGTGTTTGGTTCATTTTTAAAGTTTTTCACATATTAAAAAGTAAAATTAATGATTATCTCTTTTGGGATGATTGTTAAATTTTTTGGAACCACGGTGTCAAGACCATTGAAATCAATCTTTGCAAATGTTAGACCTACTCGAGGGCGAGTAGAACTTAAGTGTGGGGGAATTTGATAACGCCCAAAATGAACATGTTTTTAGTAGCGTTATTGTTGGTTTTGTGCATGATAATCGGCTATATTTACTCATAACTGTTGCAAAAGTGCAAAAGATGCGTATTGTGTATGTATATGTAGCCAAGTATCACGAATGATGAAGAAATGAAGTTTTTATGCACATTTGGAAGATTCCCGAGGAAGGAAGTCGAGCAAGGAAGCTTTTGGACTTAATGATTAGGAAGCGCAATGATTTCTAAGTATCTACAACAAGGAGAGATCAAGTTTTGCCTTGGAAATCATCAGCGAGAGCAAAGAATGAGGCGTATAACAAGAAAGTTAACAAAAAGTCAAATCAGCAACACCCAGCCGATCGGTCGTAACCCGTAACCGGATCCGGTGGGCAATTATCAAACGGCAACCGATCCGGTTGCATGCAAATTCTGATTACACAAAGTTGCATTTATTGTTGCCTTAACTCCCCATAATCATTGGAGGCCGATCATTTCTTGATATTAACTTGTTGGGAACGTTTTGGCCAGTTGAACAAGTTTCTTTGGCTATATATTGAACCTAGTCTTAGTTTACTAGGTGTGACACAACCAAAAGTGTAATAGTTTACACCAAAACTATTACCAACCATTTTATTCATCCCAAAAGTTTAGTACTTACTGTAAAACGTCCAGGAGGGTGGAGAGAGCAATTCTCATCCATAGTTTTGGTAATTTAGAGTTATACGGTGAATCTAGGTGATTGGAGGTGTGTGGTTGCTACAAGCCACGAATTCTAGTTCTTGTAATCGCAAAAGTTTAGGTATTCTATGAACTTTGTTATGGATTTCTATTCTCTTGAGTTATTGGAATTACTTTGTTATTTCTTGTGTTTTGTTATTATTATCATGGAGTAGTTTTGGGATATACTTGTGTGTTGGGATGTAGAAAATCATACTAGTGTTCTCATATATGATGCATGTATATATTTCTCTTGTGTTTTATTCCAAAAAGTTGAGTGACAAACTAGTATGGGGATATGGTGATTGACAACCACAATGTTTACTTATTAAAATAAGACTAGAAACATTTTCATCACGAAAGGTCGAAAGATTCGTAAGAACGAGTTTAATAAGAACATGTTATAAACAAATGGATTTTCTAAAGGATAATCATTAGGATAAGGACCGAAAGGATTACCTATATGTTTTTGTTCTTAGAATGATTTTTACAAACATATACCATGGTTGGAAATCATTTGCTTATGATTTGTGCATCACATCAAGAGTTTACACCAAGCCTTCATGAACACTATCTATGATTGCCTATAGACTACACACAAGTATATATATTTCTTATTATTGAATTTCTATAACATCACTTTTGAGGAAGCCTTGACAAAGCTTTCTCGTTTCAAATCTTTTCAAGAAAAAATTTGAACACAAAATCCCTTGGGACGATCTCGACTTACCCAACTTTTCTATCGCGAACGAGTATACTTGCTCGTATGTGTTTATAGTATTAGACGGTTAAATCGTGTTTATAAATTTTTAAAACTTGCACCACGTGAAACACATCATTGGTGTTCAAGGTCCATGGTTTAAGAATAATAGGGACATTTCTAATCAACCACAGACCGTTTTCAAGGACATCATCAACACCTTTTTTCAAATTAAACTTAAAGAAAAAGAACCCCTTGGCATTCATCATAACCTTCTGTATACCATACTTAGCCCACACATTGCGTACATAATAATCAACAACAGGAAAAGCAATGCGTTTACCAAGGAAATAACCATAGAGAGTATTCTCATACCTAGTGTTCATCTCTTCAACCACTTTCATAGGGATAGTAAGATCCACCCCATTCGTTTTCTTGCTAAACTCCAGCCTACAAAAGTTATACGTGTGTTTCTTAGGTTCATTTGAAGTAGCACCTGCCCCGTATTGGTGACGGGTATAGAGTAACCGTCACCAAATGAGATAAATGAAAACATGCATTAATTAAAAATTTCACTTAAACTAGTAACTGAAGTACTCAAATGAGATGACGCATATGTATCCATATTCCATGCACTGGGATCATGGAGCGCCCCAGTAGTAAAGCATGATGCAAATTAGTGGCTTGACCCGGCACTTCCTTGGTGACGGGGAGGCGGAGAGGGCTTTTGTAGTAGTAGCTGAAGTCAAAAGAGCCTGTTGGGCCACAAATGGTTGGGCCAGGTAATAAGGATGCATGGGTGGGTACTAAAAACCCGGTGGAACCATGAGGCTAGCAAACTGATGAGCTACCTGTTGGGCCACAAGAGGTCGGGCCGGCATGTAGGAGGATACATGTGGGCTGCCTAAATTAGTTGATCAAGTAGGAAATTGTGTGTTGTGATAAGCCACATGTGGAACAATACTAGATTGAGGTGAACTATTATTAATTCATGTGGGTTTGCTACTGTCCAACGAGTCTCCCAATCCAAGTCTAGCCAACAATTTTCCTAATAACTCATCACTATCATTTGACTTCATCTTATTATTATTTTTGTCACAATTGTTAACACATTGATCATTCACAAATTTACACTCAGTTCCATACCGACACGACCCCTTAGCGAAATTGTAACACGAACACCATGACTTAACTTGAGGAGAAGGGGTGAGCGGTTCATACCGATTGGGCCATGAGTACCAAAGGCACGAGGATGAAGAATCCACGGGAAGAGCAAGGGACTTTGACTTTAACCGCATCTCCTCGTTGATGAGCATGGACCAAGCGGTTTTGAAGTCGGAAAAGTATCCTTATGATGCATGATGCCACAAACTTGATCATGCTTTTTCAATATTCCTTTGAGAGCATAATGAATGAGGTCCTCGTCATTAACGGGCAAATCAAGGCTAGCAAGTATAGTGGCAGTGGACTCAAATTTGCCCAAGTAAGTTTCCATGCTTTGATCACCAAGTTTGAGTGATCTTAATACCGCCTTCAATGCATAAGTACGAGACTGTTTATTATCCTTAACGATGTCGATGATGATGTGCCATGCTTCCTTTGCAGACTTTGGATGTGCCACCACTAATCGCGATTGGAGTTTATCCGAAAGAGTAGTGAAAATACAAGAAAGTACAATATTTTCCACCTTGAGCTCTTCAGGTGTGATAGGGATAGAAGCACTTAATGAAGTTTTCGTAGTTTCGCCATGGATATACTTAAAAACCTCGTAACTATAACATAATTTTTTGAAGAAAAACTACCAAGACCCGTATTTCCAGTTATCTGGGTCAACTTTGATGGGAATCCGAGTGAAAAGATGATGATGTGTAACAACCGAAAGATTTTCCGAGAGTGGCACATCGGGAGGGTTATTTGAACCTGTCATGATGATAATGTTTAGTTTGTGGTGTTAGGAGTGGATTAGGGTTTTGTAGTGTATGGAATATAAAATAGTATTTAAATGATAGGGTTTATTCGATGGAGCAGTGGACAAAAAACAATAACCAAACTAAGCTTATTACCAAGAACAAGCAACTTAACGTAACGATCGTGTGGATTTGTGACCTACGCACAAATCACCAACACTATAGCGAGCGAGGGTGATGATAGGGTTTATGAGATTGAATGCAGTTTTAGGGTTTTTAAGATCGATGTGTGGTTGCTACCATGTTATATGGTGTAAATGTTTTCATATTCATTCCAAATAAACATGGTACAATATATACAATAATATAGACTATTCTAGAATCGGGCTTAGGCCCAACAAAAATGCATGCTAACATAGACCTATCACATTTTGCGTGACCAAGACGGCTAATACCTATCCATTCTTTTTAGATCTTAACGTGTCTAAATTTTAAGTTGGTCCTTCGTTAGCTTAATACTCGAATCTAATCTTGAATACGTCAGATGATTTCTAATTTTCTTAATAAAGTCTTACCAAATATACATGACCATTCATAAATTATTTTAATCTTGTTTTAGAGCACAAAGTAAGGGCTTGTTATAAGCAAAAAATTGGACCAATGGCTCAAGCTATGATATCGTGAATGTTGTTGATAGAAGATCGATTTGAGATTACTACTCTCCTTAGACGATAACTAGTAAAGTAAGAACTATTCTTAAACTAATTTTCTCAATTTAAATACTTCAAAGGCTAAACACAACTAGCCTAGTTTTTTTTGAACAATAATCCCATGCATGCTAAACAAAAAGATATGCGAATACATACTAAAGCAATATGGTTTTGACCACTTCTTTCTTCTAAATATAGGCATGAAAATAAGTGAACATGGAGATTATGGAGCACATTGTATTAACACCCTTAAGACTTGTTCTTCAACATCAATCACGTATCAATAATCGCGCTTAAAAACGATTCTTGTTCTCAACGCTCAAGGCTTTGTACCTCGTCATATGCTTTTCAAGGTGGTTCCGGTTCGATTTGGAGAAATACAAATTTTGGTGGATGACACTGGTGTCCGGGAGGAAAGGTTTCCAAGCAAGGGAAGAGGGCTAACATGTCCTTGATAAAAGTAGCAAGGACATAAGTTTAATAGAGCTTTCTTGGATGTAAGATGACTATATCATATTGGACTTTTGACTTTTTGTGAATCATGGTGGTTAGCGGAGCCGGCAACACAGAATGGGGTGTTTGTGATATTAGGCAACACTGTTTTAAATTTTGGTAATAGATAATGAGGAGGCTATGAAAAACGGAGCCACGGTTTTGTCGAGCTTAACGCTATTGCTAATGAGAGCGGATATCCATTCATTATAGGTTTCAAGTTCTTTATTAATAAGTTTGAGTTTGGCGTGTGATGCAGCTAGTTGTTCATTGCGTAAGGTGTTGGCAGCAATAAGTTTCATGAGGTTCTTGGTCATGAAGGCCATGGAATCTTCGATTGATGGAGCCTTAGTACGAAGCAATGAAAGCACCATTGATAGAGATTGATTCGAGATAATCACTCTCCTTAGACGATAAGTAAACTAACAACTGATTTAAGAACTAATCTTAAACTAATTTTCTCATTCTTTTTCTTCTTTGATTCCCTTCGTGAAAACAAAATACATTTAAATACTTCAAAAGCTAAAGACCACTAGCCTAGTTTATTGAAACAATACTCCCATGTATGCGAAACAATAGGAAACGTGAACACATACTAAACCAATGTGGTTTTAACCACTTCTTTCTTCTAAATATATGCATGCAAAAAGTAAACGTGGAGATTATGGAGCACATTGTATCAACACCCTTAAGACTTGGTCTTCAACATCAAGCACACATCAGTTGCATTGTTATAGGTATATCGTCACTATGATGGTGTTCGTTATAGGAAAAGATTGAGACCTATCGTTCCAAGCCATGATACCATGAATGGTTTTATCCATTTTGTTTGTTATTTTAGTGGGATTGTATTTGTTATTTTGTGAGCCTTGATATACCTATAACACCATGTTATGAGTGAACATGTGTTTGTATTATGTTCTAAGGAAAAATTGGTGTGAAAACATTTTTACTATAATATATACATATACACTACAACATTGACTATTTTTAAGGGACAATTTTTTCTTTTTGGGACATATCCCCATCAATAACCGTCGTGAGGACAAGTCCTCACCGAAATTTCTCCGCTAACAGCTCATCGCTAATACTTTCGGCGGGGACTATGTGCATATTTTGGCGGGGACTTGTGGGACCCGCAACCTTTGGTCTGGTCAAAGATTGTCCAGCATGGCAACTCTTTTGGCGGGGACATTTCCCGCCAAAAGCTTACTAAATTAACTCAAAAAATTACTAACACAGTGATTAAGTTAATTAATTACCTCTTTTGGCGGGTACAAGTCCCCGACAAAAGAGTTATCCACTGTTGAGATCAACCCTTTTGGCGGGGACATGTCCCGCCAAAAGCTGCTATCATCAACGGAAAATTTTTGCGGGATAAAGTAATTGTAAGGAGGGAAAACTGGATAACTCTTATAGCGGGGACATGTCCCCGCCAAAAGGTTAGATACACAGTACAAACCTTTTGGCGGGGATATGTCCCCGCTAAAAGTAGTGGCGGGAAAAAACAGAACAATTAATAGTTACAACTTTAGTCAAATTTTGCCAAATATCAAATCTACTTTCGGGGGACATGTCCCGTCAAAAGTGCGTTGAAAATTTAGTAAGCGGTCGGTGAGTTTGTGCGCCATTCAAGCATGGATTTTGTCGTTTAGTGATTTTCGGTGGGACAGGGCGTCACCAAAAGGCTCTTCGCCCGTCCTCCTTATTGTTGTAGTGATAACATGAAACAATGTTTAGTGCTCTAAGACTAAGTGTAATAAGGGAGCCCAATGACTACGGTCATCACCGTCACACCAGCGCTAACTTAATTTTCTCTCTTTACAATCAACTTTACTACCAACTTAGTGTGATAAGACAACTAACTTCACCACTCAAATATACCCCTTTTATACACAAATATGCCTAGCATAAACAAAATAACAACTCACACAACTCAACTTGGGCTCATAAAACACTTCTTATGACTCGGTCATTCGATCGGCCGAGTATTGCCATTTTCCCTTTAAAACGCGTTTTACGAGGTGGCCGTAATAAGGAGGACTCGATCTTGCGGTTGCTTAAGACTCGGTCATAAGTATCTTATTACCGATGCATGGTACCTCTAAATGACAATACAAAGCCCAAAACAAATATTTATTTTTAGGTTTTGATCATAAAATAATGACTAATTTTTTCAAATATACCGACTTGATACGTAAACTATAAAATGTTTCACTTCATGTAACACGCTTTCACCTTTTGTTTCAATATGCACACTACTAAAAATATAATAAACATAGAAACTCATACACATGCATAGTACCTCATAAATGATAAACCCAAGTTGATTTTGCTTACGTATTTTCTTTTTTCCATTCATGCATAGCTATATGCATGCATGTGACTAATAATAATACTCCGTAGTTGAATAAGGTTTGTAGGTTTTGGCGAAATACCATGGGTATGTATTTAATCCACCCGTACAATGTTCCAGCTACCTATGGGCTATGGTAGTATATGTATGTGCAAGATAAATGAATATTTTCATATTTATATATACATGCTTTTTATTTGTTGTGAACGCACGCATTGCATACTTCACATAAAACCAAAACAGCCCACAATATTAGAAAGAACAATGCACACTGGTTTTAGAAAGCATGCATTAAATTTGATTCATCAGTAAAAAAATATATTATATTTCAAAGTATAAATACCGACATTTTAATACACTTAACATTGTTCATTGTTTATATAGATTTGGATTGAGTTGGCCACACACACTTGGCATTTATCTTGCTTTGAGTCTCTCTCTCACTCTTCAATTCCAAGATTTTGATTTAGTGAAAGAGATTCAAAACATACACACACTTATCCTACAAGCATATTTATAACCCTAGGCATTGAAGAATTAAGAGAAGAAGATGAGAAACCTCAATTAAGATTTGGAAGGGGAAACAGGTAAGTATTAGCTTAAATATTACCATATATATATATACAAATTTACATGTTAGTTTACATTGCTATTGTTTGTTAAGGCTGCCCAAACTCTTTCCATAGATAGCAAAATATGTTGATAGGTTTCATGATAGGCTTTGATATTTGCGTTATACTTGTGTATAATTGTATTAGGGTTTTGTTAATAACAACTCTATGAGTTGTGATTAACGTTACCATAATTCAAATTAAACAATTAATTATCATGAAACATTCTATGTTTAACATGTTTTATAATTATAATCATTACATATCCATAATAAATATGGAAATAATGAGTTTATTAAATACTAGTTTTTTATAAATATTATGCTTAATCACAACCTTATGGTTGTTAACAAAACCGTTGTAATTTATATATAGAATCATTTGTTATATAATGAATGCTTGGAATTCGATTATACGTTTGTCAGTTTGGGAGCATATTTTTATCCTAAAATGGTGGTTTGTAGACACTTCTTTATTTCGATTTTTCGGGTTCTCTTAATGTTAATGTAAACAAGTTAACTTATATGTTAAGGCTCAACTCATTCATGACTTCCCTATGAATCAAATGGTTGTAGAAACTAGATTGATCATGCATTTGTAAAATTCTTTTCCTTGGGTTATAATACTTTGGACCTATCAATTTCCTTTAATACCTTTTACTTAAGTGTTCTTTGTTTGTTAAGAGGCTCCGAGTCTCAATTTGATTCGCACATCTGAATCTATTGCGAAAAACTCTGAATTGAATATGAATAAATTAATGTTGTTTGTTTTTTTAAACGTCTAAATGATTAGAACACGAAAATACAAGTTTATATATCATTAAGAGGTATTAAGATCCTCTTCCAAGCATTGTTGGGCAAGAGGTTTAAACCTCTTAACGCATCTACATGAGAGGAAAAAACACTCTTAATTGTCAAAAGCTCTTAACGGTTTAAATTTATAAGCCATTAAGAGGTATTAAGTGATTTTATTAAGAAAACAAACACATCCTTAGTTCGCGGTCAATATGTTAAAATACAAGGTAATTACTTTATCACTGCTATAGCATGCTCAACGGGCTAAGCGAGGATATAAGTTTGCTTACTATAGTTTAGTGATGTTAGCTAGATGATGACAGTATCTTTGCAAGTAATGTCTCTAGATACAATTGTACTCAAAATTCCATCTAAAGCCTTTTAAGTTTGAACTTTTCGTGGAATTATGTTTTACCATTTAAGTTAAAAAAATTATATATGTGTATTATTATTTTTTGTTAACCATGGGTTGTGACCCTTTTGGCCAACTAATCCACGAGGTTTGAACACATCGCTACACGGACTTAAACCACGTAAAGCCCTCTATTTTTAAGAGATGGGTGTGGCTACTTTAGCTTGTTTACATATGGCATGAATTGAACCTGAGACACATCACTAGCTTTTTTACCGCGTGAGGAGCACTCGCCTAAGGAAGTTGAAGATTATGCGTGACAACATAACCTTTTAGTTTTATGTTAATTGATTCACTTTTTGGTTGCGGAGATGTAGATTATGCTAATTAGACGAATACTAGTTTATTACAATGTAATTTGAGATGTTAATTATGAAGAAATTTGATTAATATAATACTTACAAATGGATGAGTTTTTCTTTATTCAGTTTACTTAAAAGAGTGCGGTGTTTCGACTTAGATGTATTAGGTATAACTTAGGCATTCCGTGACCCGTTTCGATTTGATTGATATAATATCTATTTTAGACTTATTTGACCATTTTAGGATTAACATGAAAGGTGATCGAACTGTAGTAACTAGTAACAGTTTAAAACAAATTTGACAAGAATTCTTAGTGCCTCTGGTTAACTATTATATACAATGTTTGGTATGCTTCATTGTTAATATTGGCCTAATTTTTAGAATATTTGTATCCCACAAAGCTCGATCTGTGGTTAAAAATTTTAGGTTTGTAGAGGGTGTTTAAGCGGTTGCTGAATAGAACAAATTGCTTCCCTTATTATGAACAAAATAAGTAATCTTGTTTTAGCAGGTTGGAACATGCTTATTTACCCTCATATGATCATATCTAACCTAAAACCTTTTTTTATTAAATATCAAGTGGGGCAGCCTCTGTATTTTCATTTATGCTAATTGCATTTTTTAAAAAGCATAAGTAAATCTAAACACTATTTCTTTGAAGTATTTATATTACAAGCTGTATATCTGCTTAAAAGTTGAAGCGTAAGCAGAAAAAAATATGCAATTCCAGTTTCCAAACACCCTTTTAGAAGTGTGCTTGTTTGTAGGTGGCAATTACCTTCCCTAGTTGCTGATTTTACAAAATATTTGTCGTTTACGTCTTAATTTGTCACCAAAATCAGAAGTGATGACTTGTGATGACGTATAGTCTGGTATCGGGTCATAAACCCGACCACAACCCAATACTAACAAGCCCGGTACGACTGGGCCACTTTCAATAACGGTTTGGGCTCACGAAAGCCAAGCCCAAATCTATTTATGGATTGGATATATGATATCTTCTAAAATAAGAAGATAATCATTCCCAACCGACTTTGGCGGGATACGCCGAAGGTTGGGGAACACGGAACCAACAAGGATTCCGTGCGTATATAAGGGAATCATATCCCTCGTTTAAGGTGCGATCTCATAACCCTAAAACTCCTTAAACCCTAAACCGATTACTCGCTCTCGCGGAGGATAATCGTGGGAGACAATCCCGGTAAGCCTAACGGTGTTTCTTGTCTCTTAGTGCGCAGGTCTCGGCGGCAATTCTCAATTGGTACGAGAACCGAGCTCCAAATCGAGAACGTCCAACTTTTGTATTAACAAGTGGCGCCATCTGGGAACAACCCGTCTTTACTACTCCCTTCCAATCGGTGCTAGAAACCGACTTGACAAAAGTACCAGAGGCACCGGTCGGGATAAGAACGCAGCGGTAGAAACAAACGCACTCACTCGAGGGTCGCGCTGAAGTAGCACCGAAGCTTTTGTATCCCAAAACGGCGCCAGAATGCACGAAGCATTGGGCGCCTCATGCAAGAGGAAGAAGAATAGATCGTATGGAACACGAAAGCCCGACTCAATTCGATTCGAATCGATACTTCTCCACCGCGCCATCGAAGGAAAAGCGCGGAGAAGCGGCCATAAACCCCCGTATTCACGAGAATCGGGAGGAGGATCGAGGGTGATGAGACATCCCAATCGCAACACTCGAGAGATAGTGATAAAGAAGAAGCGTGCCGGTGTCTACGCCGGGCGGGTAGCCGTAGAGTACATGATAGATCGGGCGAAGGTATTCCCCAGTGAAAGCCCTTGAGATCCGGACTATGAGTCGATTCGAGGAGGGCGTATGGCCGTAAGAGAAATTCATCTTGACAACTCCTGGACAACGAGGATAGTGATCTGAGGCATTGGAAATCCGAGCAAAGCGACGACAGTGACAAGAGGAAGACATGTCTCTCCCGTGGCGCGTTAGAAAGTGGATGCATTCACGGACGCATTAGTGATTTCTCCGAGAACAAGAAAAGGCGCATGCCTACAAATGTTAAAACCTATGATGGGACAGTGATCCCGACGATCACCTAAAAATTTTGAATCACCGCGACCATAGGCGCCACAACCAGTTTGGTGCCACATGTTTAATTCCACACGGTGGGAAGCGGAAGCGGTTCAACAAACTCCCACGAAGGGCGTGAATGGTTTTGAAGAGTTGAGAAAGGCGTTCGCCTAAATTTTACTCAACGCAAAAGTGTGCTAAAAATCTGTCGAACTCGCCGGGTAAAAGCAGAACCGAGGGGAATCACGAGCGCGTTCATGGGCGCTTTAAAGACGAATGCATGCAAGTTAAAGCATGCCACAAGTCTTAAAGATCTCGGCTTCATGAATGGGATTAATAACCCGAACTCATCAAGAGGTTAAACGACAAGATCCACGAGACCTTTGATGAACTCATGAAGCGCTCTCGGTCTTTTGTCCGAGGAGAGAGGCCGCCGCAATGATAGCAAGAAGAACTATTCGAGTTACGGTCACAGGAACAACACGGGAGACAATCCAACGACCGAGGTAATAACCGTAATAGAGCTATCGCAACGAGGAGGCGGCAGAGACAGAGATAATGATGTATACTCACAGTCAAAACACCAAAGGAAATACTCGCGGAAGGTGCGAATTTCCCAAGACCACCGCATGAATCATGCCGTAAGATCGGGCGCGGGAATGGATACTGTGACTACCATGCGCAAAGGTCACACCACTAACGAGTGTGTCCAGTGCGCCAACTCATCGACAAGATGGTCAAGGAGGGCGGTGGACCACCTAGTTAAAAACATTAAAGAGGAAGAGATAAGCAAAAGAATGGAAGCAAGATGGAGACACCCAAAGATAAGGCCGACACAATCTACATGATACGGACATGGCAACGAACCACAAGACGTAAGGTCACCAAGAGTTCTCCGAAGAAGTGAAATCTCTTTCCTACTTTAGCTGCGGACAACGCAGAAACAGAGCCCTACCATTGAAATTAGTGCGGGTGGTCACGACATACACCGCATGTACATCGATGGTGGGGCATCGCAAATATTATGTATGAGCATTGCTTTAAAGACTACGACACGAAATACGTAGTCGGTTAACTCGTCAACACCGCACTCACCGGTTTCACGGTGAGAAGATATAGCCCATGGGCCAAGCTGCGATTACTAGTCGGCGTTGGCAACGCGAGCACTCTACGACAACTGGATGGATTTCATGATGATCAAATCCCCTCATCATACAATGGCATTATTGGGAGACCCGGATATCGACCATGCCGCGGTCAAATCAACAGCACGGGATGCTTAAATTCCCGATGAAGGGGCATTGTCACTCTTTACAATGCCACGGTGCCAAGCAGAGAATGTAACACGGTTACATGCGAAATGGAACCAATCCGAAGCGGTCGTGACCAAAGTCCCCAACTTTAAGGTCGCATTCACCCGAATACCGGACTGTGAGATAACCATTGGAGGTCATTGTCCGACAACGGCAAAGCGGTGTGTGCGCGCTCCTACAAAAGAACGTGGATATTTTCGCGTGGGAACCCAAACACATGATCGAGTACCACACTCGATCGCGAGCATAAACTTAGAATCCGACAAGGATACTCACCGATCGCCTGAAAAAGCGTGGCCAAGCCCCGAGAGAGGCGCAGCGATTCGACAGAGGTACGAAATTAGTTAAAGCGGGAATTATCGTGAAGTCTATTACCACGGATCGGCTTTCTAATCGATAATGGTCAAAAAGCGATGGTGGTGGCGAATGTGTGTAGACTTCACCGACCTTAATAAAGCATGCCCACGGAATGCTATCCATTACCGAGATAGATTGGAAAATAGAGTCCTTGTGTGGATACCGTTGAAGTGTTTTCTCGACGCTGCAAGGGATATCACCGGATACAAATGGCTCGAAGGCGAGGAAAAACGACTTTCCACACAAGCCAAGGCGTTCTTGTTACACAAAATGCCGTTTGGCTTGAAGAATCTGAGTGCCACCTATCGTGGTTGGTAGACAATGCCTTTGAAAAGCAATTGGGCATGACACGGAAGTCTATGTGGATGACACGGTCATTAAAAGCCATCCGAAAAGGGCGGTGCGCGACATAGAAGAAACATTCAAAACTCTACGAGATTAACATGAAGCTAAATCCTAAGAAATGCACTTTTGGCGCCACGAAGGCATGTTCTTAGGGTACCGATAGAACGATGGCATAAAACCTTGTCCAGAAAAAACAAAAGCGGTAATAGAACTTCCTCACCACGCATGCGAAGGAAGTCCAATCCTCAATGGAAAAGCTGGTGGCCTCAGCAGTTCCTATCTAAATCGGTAGAAAAGTCATTACCTCTTTTCAAAACACTCAAGAAGTGTATAAAAAGGGTGACTTTCGGTGGACAACGAGGCGAAGAAGCTTTCACCACACTCAAACATCATCTAGCAACACTCCCAACACTCGTGGCACCCGACCGTGGAAGAAGCGATCATGTATTTATCAAGAAGTCATGGGGCGATCGGTAGAATGCTACTAACGAGATAGGGACTCGGTGCAAACCCCTATCTATTTAAAACAAAGCGCTAAAGAAAACGGAGATGAACTATAGTGCCATGGAAAAGTTGGTCCCGGCATTAGTGTTTGCCGTGACGGCTGGCCGATACTTCAGCGCTTGCGATAGCGGTAATCACGCATCAAGCCATCAGCGGATCATCTCCAAACCCGTCGTCGGGGCGACTCCAGTGGAGTGTGTTGCTAAGCGAACATAACATCTCTTATGAGACCACGTCTCGCAATAAAAGGACAAGTTTTGGCGAGACTTCATCATTGAAAAGCCGAATCGACGAGTTACCTACACCAAGCGAGAAAGAATTACAAGATCCATGGATTTTGTTTACTGACGGTCCTCATGCGTGGGCGGCTCGGGGCCGGCCTTATTCTCACAAACCCGAAGGAATGGAATTCACTTACGCACTGCGTTTGAATTTACCTCGACAAACAATGAGGCGAATATGAAGCCCTAATCGGCGGACTCGCATTGCGGCTCGAATGGGTGTGCGTAACTTGGAAGCAAATGTGGACTCCGTCTAGTGGCCAACCACGTGTTGGGTGAATCGTGGCCAAAGAAGAGAATATGATTCAATATCTTGAGAAGACTAGGACATCGATCAAAGGCTTTGTGATTTACTATCAAGCGTGTCCCTAGAGGAGAAAATCGCAAGGCGGATGCACTAAGCAAGATCGCCTCGACAAACGCACACTTATCAAAGCAAGTCTTTGGTGGAAACAACGAAAAGTAAATCAATATCGGAGATGGAAGTCTCCATGATCATAGAGGAGGATGGCCCTACATGGATGACACCGATTGCGAATTCTTAAGCAAAGGTACATTACCCCAAGCATGCATGTAAGTCGAATCACGGCCAGACAAGCAGAGATTCGAATTGCGCGACAACACACTGTATCGACGTTCTTTCCTCCAACCATGGCTCCGCTGCGTAGGTCCCCTACAAGCAAATTACGTGCTGCGCGAAATTCATGAAGGTTCATGTAGCATGCACGCAGGACCACGGTCCGTTGTAGCACGCGCCATGCGATCGGGATACTACTGGCCAACCATGCATAAAGATGCACGGGACCTAATAAGGAAGTGTAATGATTGCCAAGTCCACAGACCCGTTCCGCGCCAACCACAGCACGAGCTAACGCCAATCACGGCGCCATGGCCATTCTACAAATGGGGTATTGATATCGCAGGTCCCTTTCCAATAGCAGCAGGTGGTCTTAAGTTTCTCATAGTAGCTATAGACTACTTCACCAAGTGGATCGAAGCAAAAGCAGTGGCGACAATTCACGGCAACGGGTAAAACGCTTTATGCGGGACAACATAGTATGCCGCCGGTTACGGAGAAATCATCTCGGATAACGGAAACAATTGCGACAACCCTTCAAAGATTGGTGTGAAAAGTTAAACATCACCTGACACTGCGTCGATTACACCCACAAACCAATGGCTTAGTAGAGCGCAAATCAAAGCACAGGCGAAGGGATAAAAGCGGCGCTGGGCGAGCACAAAGGACGATGGGTCGAAGAGCTTCGCATGTCTTGTGGGCTCACCGCACCTCAATAAAACCAAAGACGGGGACACCCCTTTCTCTTGTCTGGAGCGAAGCCGTTATACCAAGCGAGATCGGCATGCCAACCATCCGCATCTGCGGAGATCAATGTAACAACAAACAATGATGAAGGCGTGTCGACTTGGATCTGTTAGAAGAAAGACGCGAACAGCGCATCTATCTGGGAGGCAAAGTCGAAGTCAAAAATGAAAGGATACTATGATGCCAAGGTGCGCGGTGTTTCATTCGAGACCGAGCGACTTTGTCTACCGTGCCAATGAGGCAAGCCGCAGAAGATCTGGTAAACTTCGGACCAAAGTGGGAAGGACCTTATGAGGTTCTCAAGCAATAGGCACAGGCGTCAGAGCTCTGAGGCTTGGATGGTCGTGACCTCCAGCGCACATGGAACATCGGCAACCTCAAGAGGTGCTACACAGAAAACGATTCTGACACAAGATAGACGCTCCGCACTTTCGATGCTCAATAAACATTCATGTATTCGGTTTTTATTTTTCATATTTTTGTTTCCTTTGTTATTTCTTGATAAACTTGCAAGTCTTAATAAAACGTCGCGGTTTCTAGCTAACTCCGCGACATATTTTAAGTTGTTATCTCCATATACTGTATGTCTTAACAATTTTTTATTTCTTGCCCACGATGGCGTGCATGCACTATAAATAAACCCACGATGGTAAAAGGATAAGTTAACCTACTAACTAACTTGTGGAGTAAGAGGGTTGCAAACCCATCAATACCGGATCACGCATCCTTGTTAAACACCTTATTCTCAAGACGTTGGAATAAGGTATGCGCATCCACGATGGTTCTTGCAGCAATGCACTGCGCATGCGTTTAACAACTTTGGAACCAAGACATTTGATTCCTTAATGAGATATTTCCAGTACGCTGTGAACTATAACATACACGATTATGATCAAGTACTTAGAATTATTTCCCAAGTATGCTTAGGATCTTCATACATGATTATGCACTTCCTACATTCGCATTGGCTTACACGTTTGTTTCTTTGGCAACAAATACATCTTTCACGCAAAGATACACAGATACGTTTATATTACACGTCTTAATAGTATCTACAGCAAAAAAGAAACTTATTCATAACTACGAGTTATTACAAAAGACATTGAACATGTCAACTACCAGCTGTTACAGCGTTTAAGTGCAGAAGTACCAATGTGACTCGTTGCTTCCTTGGCTACGCCAACGTCCTTCAACATACACGCATCTGACCTTGTCGGTGGCCACGCCACGGGCACCCCATCGGACCTTGGCAAGTGGGCGCACCAACCCCCACAAAATGGCCTTACCGCGATACCCTTTTTCTTAGCAGGCGGGTCGCATGCGCCTCAAGACCTCCTTTAGAGGTACCTCCTTTTCAATGCAAAGGATTCGACTATCCTCAGGGCCTGTGAGCAGAACTTGGGCTGCGACCCATGGGGCTTCAAATAATAGTCCTTGTGTTTCGACATCCTCGAGACGATGACGCGCCAAAGTCAACCTGTCATAATCACATTTATTGGGTAATCTTGATCGCGCTCAAGCTCCGATATCATTGGCAGCTCCAAGTCTTTCATTTTCTGCATGGCAGCTACCAAGTGGTCATATGACTCGTAATCGTACTCGGTACCTTATCCGGTGTGCTTCACCGATTACGCCTCGTGGAGCTTTTCAATTGCTTCTGATTTGCCACGCTCCAGAGCACACTGCACTACCTCCCCGAAGGCATTGACTACCTCTGGTGATTCCAGGGTACTAAGGCGCTAGGCGCAGGCCGGTGCCTATGAGCCACTGCGCTCTGCTATCACGGACATAAGTCATGGATACAACTCCTCGTCATACTCGATGCTTAGCTTACGCAGACTTTGCCTCTTGCACCTCTAAGGACCAGCTCACGGTCTCCCAAGCTCCCCTAGCTGCGCAAACATTTTGTCCTTACCACTGCTCTAGATGTTTCAAGGCCCAAGAAGACGCAGACTTGTACTGGCGACCTCGGACGATCGACTTATTTGACACATTAGTGCCATCTTGTCCTCGACTGTTTACAAGATATGCTGCTGAGATCACTAGCCTCTGCGAGCGCTATCCGGTTGTGCTTGGGTGCTTGCCAGTGCGCCTCAACAGTAGCTATTGTTTGGTCCTTCTGCGCTTTGGTCCTTTCCACGGATACTTGATCTTTCGACCACAATTAACGAAGCTCGATGGCGGAGACTTGAACCAATTCTTCAACTAATTGATCCAGGGCACATACGCATCGGCTTGGTTTTCATTATCTGGCTCGGTGGCTCGAATGCTTGACTGCTTTGGACTCGCCGGGAGGTGACTCATGACCGCTCCATCCTGCGAATGATCACCGGCGCAATGTTAGAATCACAAATAGCACATTCACCAACTAACAAAGGTTATACATGTATGGTTTTACTTACTGGCTCCGCGTCATCGGCGAGATGGGTGCGGCGACGCTTCATCGGTGGAGGACAACTCACGATCCCGAATCACGGGACGCTTCTTCCTGAAGGGCCCGCGCCATGATCTCTTCGGTCCTTTTGCGACTAAGCGCGGCTTCTTCTTCTTCCTCTTCGTGATGAGCTACGCCTCTGGCGATGATTTGCGCCACCGGTGAGTCACCACGAGATGGGACGGCTCTGCAGAGGCGTTGCCTCCACCGCAACGGAGGAACGGTCCTCGTATCCCTGCGGTCGGTTCCATGACACGCCCTGCGATCGCAGCTAATATTGGCTCCTCATCATTCCTCAGCAATCTGTACTCCTGTCTTCGCATTGCGGGCTTTGCTAGTCAGATGTCTGACGGTATGCAGATCCATCTCACAAGAAAGACAAAGACACATATACAAAGCAAGGTTATATTATGCAACATAGAGCGTAAGATTGTTCTTACACTATTTACACACGAATACGGAGGAATAAGTACCCACCCCGCCATTGGCGTCTAAAAGATTGGGATCTCATCTTGGGACCAAAATAATTACGGTGATTCCATGTGCACCAAAATCCCTCGGGATACGCACTAATGGGGATGCGGTTAGCATTATCGATTCGCATCCTCGACATTATAAGACCGGGCAATGGGCACTCATCCTCTCAGCGTTCCCGGGTATAAAAATCATAATCCTGGGAAAACATGTATCATCTACCGTAAGAAATACTCCTCCGGTTCTAAGCGCATCTAATTTATCCGTATAACATTGCGATCTACCGGTAGCGGTTTGAAAACGACACCCACCCATGCGCCCATGTGGTGTGATAAAAGCGCGGAATAGGTGGATGGTGGGATTAATCCCAAAGAAACGGCAATTTACTTGAAATTAGTAATTTTGGCGCGCGATGCGATGTAAGCTGCGATATGTATAGCGATATAATAGTTTAACACATCGCATAGAAAGCGTGATGTGGGCACACGTTGATTCGCAATTCGAATAACCGTGTGTACACCCACTTTCCTCCGGAAATCGCAATCGATGCACGCGCATCCGGGAACCACCGGATGCACGTCCCGGGGTATAAAGTAATCTGAGGTAAATTCCATCAGATCGATCAAATTAAGGTCGGAGGTGAAGTCAGACAACTGTTTAACCATGGTGATATACTTTTCTGCTATCACGCACGCGCGGTTACCTTTGTGGTTGGTTACTTTTGGGATAACGACTCCTAAAATGCTTTAGAAATGGCGATTGGTGTTTTTACGGTGAGAAATCTGGTGAAAATGAATCGCCTAGTTATATACTTTTTCTCTTCCACACGATTGGCGACACGTGGATTCCACTAGTCTTCATTGTGTGGTTGAGATGGCTTGATGTGACAACGGGGCAGTAACTTTCCCCCGATTAACGAGGCATTACCTATTCATTTGGATGTCTCGATGCATTGCACCTTCGGGTAGGTGTATGGCTTCTTGGATACGTTTCGTACGTTATTTGTTTTTGGACTACGGTCATTAGTCTAGCATCCGCATGATTCGCATCGCGCATACTAGGCGGGGGACATGATGGCGTATAGTGCGGTATCGGTCATAAACCCACCACAACCAATACTAACAAGCCCGTGCGACACTGGGCCACTTTCAATAACGGTTTGGGCTTACGAAAGCCCAAGCCCAAATCTATTATAGATTGGATATATGATATCTTCTAAAATAAGAAGATAATCATTCCCAACCGACTTTGGCGGGATACGCGAAGGTTGGGGAACACGGAACCAACAAGGATTCCGTGCGTATATAAGGGAATCATATCCTCGTTTAAGGTACGATCTCATAACCCTAAAACTCTTTAAACCCTAAACCGATTACTCACTCTCACGCGGAGGATAATCGTGGGAGACAATCCCACGGTAAGCTAACGGTGTTTCTTGTCTCTTAGTGCGCGGTCTCAAGCAAAGAATTCTCAATTAGTGCGAGCCGAGCTCCAAATCGAGCGTCCAACTTTTGTATCAACAACTTGTTAATTAAGATCGCACGATTCTTACATGCATTAGTGATAGTTATTTTAAAATAAGAGAAATTGCTGAAGACGTGTGCATTCTTTGGGTAAAATTGATCAACTAAACGATACAAAAGTAGAACATTTTATATAAATGATAAATATGCATTATGTTAATTCTTTCACAAGTATGTTGGATGCACTTTTTAAAATATTATTGGCTTTGTGTCATTGATTGTATATTCTAATTAAACTACCGTAACAGTACTCTTAAGTTTCTACGAACATAATATACGATTAAGCACTTCCTTGACAGATGTCCCGTGTCCGTATTGTATTTCAATTGCCATCTTTCACATAATCTTCTTTGTATCAATGTATCTAGCTTCTAGCTGACAATTGACAGAGATATAATCAAGGAATTCACTGAAGCTTCCTTCTTTGTAAGCAATGGGATGTTGCTCATCTACTAGTTGCGGTGCGGGCCCCACTTTTGACAATAGGCAAACTATGAACACTGCAATCGACAATCGTTTCCTTTCAGTGTTAACAGTTGCTCTATGAATGGTACTCTTGTGTCTACCATTGCTTATTAACTCAACCTGATCCCCTAGTTGAACTATTAATGCTCCTTGGATAAATGGTACCGGATGCCATATCTTATCATTGTCCATGATTTCAGTCCTTGTTGGTTTTGGTTTAGAATGGTTATGGTTCCATAATCAGAGTGTGGTAGCATTCCAAGTGCAAGATCGGGCTTTGGGCATGGTGGGTAGCAGTTCACAGCCATGACTTGACACCCTGCCTCAATGTCTTCGTGTAAGTAATTAGCATTCAAGCCTAGGTTTTCAAGAACTATTGCCATCAACTGCTTTTGCAATGTGTGCACTGCTTTCGCGTAGGTTCCCATTTTTTCTCTGCTCAAATAAAGCAATTAGTATTACTGACTAATGAGACACTTGAATAACGAAAATTGTACTTATGGTAGAAAAAAATAAATGATGATTACATGATACCGTCTTTACTAATTATCAGCATCAAGTATATGGACATGCAATTAATTTTTTTTTTCCCTTGAAATGAACACGTTGAACGACCTTGAATAGAAATAGAAACATTGACATCTTCTCTTTGGCCTAATCTTCTTGCTAGCATATGTATTTGAAGTAGATGAAAATTTTACCTGTAACTTGAAGGTGTGGAAGGCCACAAATGGATCCATTCTGGTATTGGATTTGCATAATGCTTGATGAAGTCTCTCCAACATAACACTTTATCTACCACATGATTCATACTTGTACCGTACCTAACTGGCTCATGAACATTTGCCGAAGCAAACTGCATCTTCTCTTCGCTTGGCAAATGAAAGAACTCAGTGGCAACGTCTAGAGCATCTTGCATAACCGAAATAGGAATTCCATGATTTACCACCTTCAAATCACACAAATTTTGTTATTTAATTAAAAAACATAAATACCAAATTTGCCAGTGTTGGGCATTCACTATGCTCTCGTTCCAATAGTAAATACTTACAGCTCAAACCTTTCTAAAAAGATACTTAGAAATCAAATTTCTAACAAAAATGGAATTATGAACCAAATTGAACAATTTCAAAGAAAGTTTGGGTCGTTGGATGTGCCAACATATATAACATTCATTCCAAGAAAGCAGTGGATACCCAACTTTGGGTTAAATAACATGATGCATTTTGCTTGTGCATGAACATATATATACCTGAAAGAAACCGAGGTTGTTGCAGGCAGCATGAATTTCATTGGTGGCTCGAGACCTAAGTAAAGGATCATTTAATAAGGAAAGATCAATGACAGGAAGGCTTGTTAACGGGTGGTCTATAAGGGTTGGATTTGGTCTTTGTAGTCGAGGAAGAATGTATCGTTCGGGTATGTTTTCACCACCCTCACGGGTAAGTGTCATGGTACTTGTAAAGTCACCTACTGATATTTCCCCATGTTCCATATTCTGTATTTTATAAGAAATAAAAGTTGAAATGTTATAGAAAATGTTGTAATGAGATCTTTATTTGAGCTTTAGTACGTGTCTATTTATAAGAAGAAAAAACAATAAAGATTTTATTTGTCATGTGTAGTTGTATACATCCTTAATATAAGAACAAAACACATGATTCTGGTCCTTCATTAAACTATATTAAGTATATTTGGATTTTGCATGTCATGCTTTTAACTATTTATTTTCTCCTAGTCATAGGCGGAACCAGGTTGGGTCTCGGAGGATCAATTTTTGTGTCGTAGTATTAAATTTGTTAAAAACTTGATATTCTATAAATCACCGGTTTCAAAAAATGTATTTTGTTTGATTTTCCTTAAATGCACTTAAATGATTTTGTGTTACGGTTCTGTCTGCCTCCTTGTCCTATCTTTGGGCAGAAATAAACAGGTTTGACTTTACTGATTATGATACGATAGTATTACGCTGGTATTTGTTAAATTAAAATTTGTTCAAAAATATAGTTTTTGACGGCAGAAGCAGAAGACAAAATATATGTATAGCCATTACAATTTTAAATTTTGTTTCTACGCTATACGTAACTACAAAAAGAAAATTTGAGAATATGCGCATAAGTTTACCATATGTATAAAAACATCGGACATAAGTTTTTCGTTAATCTATATTTATCTTGTTCGTTCATTATTGAATTTTCGCAATGGTTTTGGTCGATCGCGTGCATGTCTGCATCCATAGAGGCTACCAAAGATGAAAATCACCTGCATGTGATGTAATTTTGAGTCATACGGTAAATTAAATATGAATAAGAGAGTATTCTTAATTGTTTTATGGGTTCATGGGACGATTTAATGATCTAAGAGTGCTAGGTACAAGCAATTACTTCATCGTCATACCACTTTAAAGACATCAAGATCTCATTTTCCCACAATAAGCAACAAACCCTCCTCACTCATAACATAACCTCAGCCTCTTCGTTTGGTGCACCACTCCACTTTATTTTTTATTCAATTTTCACTTCCAAATAAAAACTAAATAAATTCATTTCATTCAATTAAAAATACAATACATAACACAATAATAAAAAAAGAACACGACACTGGAAAAAAAAAACAACACGACACGGAATAAAAAACAACACGATTAAGAAAAAACAACACATACTACTGGAATTAATCTTGACATCCCATTTGGACAATTTTTCAAAATCTCCAAAACGTGAACATATTTGAACTCATTTCTACCAAATTGTTCTTTGAAACTTAGTTTCGCATTTTCGAGATGAGATTGGTCATTTTGAGCACTTCGACCGCAAGCTGTTTGTAAATTGCGTTGAACCTTTTGCAATCGACGTTAATCCTCGTCCATTTACCCGTGATTGAATTTTTGTACGATGGTCATCGGTTGTCGATTATTGAACATATGCATAACGTCATTCCAAAAATATTTTCGAACGGTTATTTTGCATATCCATAGCTTTTGAAATTTGTATCCAAACTTGCAAGCAAGATTTCTTCGACTTGTTCCACTTTAAATTTTGAGACATTTGTGTGTGTGTTTTTGGATTGATGTAGATGTGAAATAAAATGGTGGTTGATGTTATTTATAAAGGTGGTTTTCAACGTTAAATTGAATTCAAAACCAAGATCTTGTGCGGGATAATTCAAATTTAAACGTTAAATTCGAATTCAAAAAGCGAATCTTGTTAGGCGGGTTAAATTTAAATTTTAAATTTTAAATTCAAATTCAAACGGTTAAGTTTCCTATATATACTATCATACCAAAGATTAGTTTGACACACAAATAACACAATTCACACACAAAAAGAATGTCTCGCAAAGACTTTTCTCAAGAATTCCCGGCCCGGAGAAGTTGTTGGAAACCGACCTTTCCCAGGCACTGATCACTTGTCGAAACCAACTTTCCAACTCGCCGAGTTTGAAGTTTACTCAACATCACCGAGAAAATGTCTTCCGGTGGGGTTTGAAAACATCCGTACCTCCCATTGTTCCAAGTCCACCGTGAGCAAGTCCACGTGGATTTTCAAAAGCACCAGCCCGGGTTAAGTGAGGCTTCCTCGGCCGGTTTGAACAAGATGAAGAAAGCGTCGGGGAGATCATTGCAAGAAGCGAGCGCGTGAAGAGGTCGCTCACCGTGAGCAAGAAGCACGGAGGCTCAAGACCTCAAGACAACTTTTTCGACATAATGGAGAGTCGATACATTAATGGGAGTTTTATTCTCCGCCAACAAGTGATGATGGTTTCGACTCGGATGACTCGTTTTTAAGTGTTTAGTAGTTTTATTATGTATTTCAT